>BGPR01002875.1:0-32591 GCA_013235015.1 Araneus ventricosus | reverse complement strand
CCCCCCCCCCCCCAATTTATCTTTTCCCCGCAGCTAAGTTACGATTGAAGATAGAAAGAAAATTTCAATTAGGGAATTATCACCTTATCATAGCAAACTACTTTGATACTGAAAGTTTTTTGACAGCAAGAATTACTTAGAAGTTATGAGCTGAAAAGTGATTTTTACCCTCTACTTAGAATACGCTTTAACCTATGCATGCGACACCTTGTTGAAAAGCTTTCATTAGTTCACTTTTATATAGGTAAACTAAAAGATATCACTTCCACTTATTATAAGGTAAACAAGCTGATATATCCGGGTTTGCTCCGGATTGAAATGCTTTCATGTCTTAAATTTTTTAATGAAAAAACTACTATCGTATAAAAATTATAATACACAAATTCCTTTTCTGATCTGAAGCGTTTTTAATTAAAATGAGAATATCAATTGAAAAAAAAACGATTTTTAAAAACAGCCGTTTTCTCCATAAATTATTATTTGTTATATAGGTACTTCAAATCTTGTTAAGAATTACTAAAGTAAGAGAAAGGGTTCAATGAATATTTTGAAACAATTAAATTAACGAGTTAATTATACATTAATTTAAAGAATGAAAATCAATCAATCATTAGTTTGTCCTGATATAAATTGTTAATCGTCTACTTTTAAAATTTCCTTTTAGCATTCGTCAAGAATTCTGTGAATGTATTCTGGCATTTATATATATATTCGTATTATTCTTGTTCTTCAACAATAAAGAATATTGTTACGAATTCTGTATAAAATTACTTTTGAAAAAATATTAAAATGAGAGAAACAAATTGTATGGAAATGAAATTTTCGTCACTGAAATGCTAATTTTTTGAAATTTAATAAGGTGTAAAAATAGTTTCGTGAGATAATGTTTTCAAAAGATATCGCGGAAAAACACCTTGCTTAATTTTTAATTAACTGAAATTTTAAGTAACGTTTGGGCTTCGAAATGTTGAAGATGAACTTTCTCTTGTCTCAAATAAAAAGTGTGCAAAGTCTAGCTGAAATCAGTCCACTGGTTTAGGACGCGATGTGGAGCATACATACATAGATACAATAACTTTTATTTAAATCAAGATAATTATTATATATTTACAAGATTAAGATTGCTGGCATATACTATGAGCCATAAAAAAGGTTTTAGTGAACATATCGTCACAATTAACTAAATATTTAAATTTATTTAGATGAATAGTTAATTTTAATTAATCAAACAGTTAATTTTAATAGTTAATTTGACAGGTTACTTTAATTTGATAATTAGTTAATTTGACAGGTTACTTTAATTTGATAATTAACTAAACATGGCTGCACCAAGATTTGTTTAATAAATTTAATATAAAATAGCCAAAAAAGACAGATATATAAGAGTTCCCTTTATCCTTTTTTATATTGAAAAATATCTCATTAACTTTAAAATTGTTTTGGGATTTTCTGTCGAAGTATTTGCTTTTAACTGTCGATGAAGATTTAAATTTGTTGTTCAAAATGGCTGCATTGATATCCTATGCTTTAAACACACGTATTAAATTTGCAACTCGCAATGTTTAATAATTTTTATTCTGTTATGTGTTAAGAATTTAGTGACTATTATCTCTGTAACCAGGGGGTTCTCTAAATGAGCCCATTCTAGTAATGTTTAAATATTTCATGTCATGTGATTTTTGCATATAACAAAGTAATGTTCGCACAATTATATGGTAACCTAGATTAAATAACTAATTTTTAAATCCATATTCTTTATTCATTCATGTCAGGTGTCAATTTTTTGTTACTGTTTCAGATCTGCTGTCTTAATGTTATCTAGGGAATATTTGCTCTGCTGGGATGTTTATTTCTTTATGATTCCTATGATTATGTGATGGGATATAAAAAATTGACCAATATACTGACCAATAAATCTAGCATAACCTTTTGCAATGAAAAATGGAATGATAAAACCTTCATGTAGTAAAAAATTAAATGTCATTTAAACAGAATCACAGCGTAAATATTGCAATGCGTAGAAACAACAGAGTCATTGGCTATGTCTGTATTGATCAATATGTAATATTTCATTACTTTTGTAACATTAGCGTAAAGGAATCTACCTTTGCCTTCAAGCTTGCCGAAAAGGGATTATTTTTAATCTAATTAAATAAGCTTTAGAATTTTTTAAGAACCAATGAAAACATTGCCAAACGATATTTGAAAAAAAACAGAAAAAATAATTGCAAAGTAATTACACCGTTGCCTAGCAACTCATCAGTATCAACTGTAGTATCATTAAATTTGATTTATTTTAAAATCGTCTGTCGTCAACTTTTTATTAAATTTTGAAAAATTAATAAAAATTGAAGACAAAATGTCACAGATATAAAATTGATATCATTAAAAAGGTAAAAGTTTGAACTTTAAGATGGTATAAAAATAATTTCCGGGGGATAATTTACTCCGAACTTACGGCGGAAAAACGGTTTCTATTACTTTTTAATTAACTGACTGTTTGATTAACTTTTGCGCTTTGAAAAACTGACAGTAATTTTCCCCCTTGTCTTAATTAATAAGTGTGCAAAGTTTGGTTGAAATCAGTGCCGTGGTTTAGGAGGAGATGTGGAACATAGATACAAACATATCTACCCACAATGACTTTTATTTATATTAAGATATCCTGACTTTGTTGCTGATGAATACGTTCACGGTATTCTACAGAAATTGCAAGGCGTTCCTGCCTTTTTTCTTCAGTTTCTCTTTCTCATCTTCTACGATGATTTTCCTTATCTGCAGTACGAATCCTGTTTAAAGTCTCTTGGCTTTGACTCGTCCTCCATCTTTCAATTCTTTATCTTGCTAACTTTTGTTTCCTTGCAATGGGATCTTCTCTATCCATATTATATGCGATATTTACTTTACAAGAAAAATGGAATTATAAGTAAATTCTAATATTATTGCAATGCGTAGAAACAACAGAGTCATTGGCTCTGTTATATTTTAGGATATATTTTCTTCATGTCTACGTGATATGTTTAATATGCCTAGTTTGTGTTCCAGACGTGATGTTTCTTGTGTTCTATTCTTTTACAAGGTTATCTAATGGTTCGATCGATTGTACTGATATGCTGAGCTCTATATATTTCGCTGTACCTCCCAGATTTTTAAGAAACCAAAGTTCTTTTCCAAATGTGTATTCAAAATTTAATTATATTAACAGGTTCTCGTGATATAAATTTTATAAGACTTTTAACAGGATCTCTTGTGAACTGGACATTTACATATGTGCCCTACTGTTTTCAAATCGAATTGTTTTCGACCTGATTTCTTTATCTTTTCTTACGCTTGACTATACATATTAAGATTTTTATGCATTGATCTAGTGTCTGTGTGTGTTTGACCTTTGCTTTTTTAATGGTTTTTTTTATTTATTGTTCTAAATTTTAAATAAAATTGTGTGATTTTTTTATAATTTAAATGTGACGGTATGCAACATGAATTTTTGGAACCTCAGTGTGTTTTTAGTGCTTTTGTAATTGCGTGTTTTCGTTTTAAAACATTTATGTGTTTACATTTTTATAATTAATGTGGTTTTGAGCTTTGAACTGTTGCATTCTCTACAGTTACTCTTTTTCCTTTGTGTTTTAATTCACTTTGTGGCTTTTATTCTTTGTATGTTTTTGATCATGCATTCTGTAAATGGAGTCATCTTTGTAGTGTGCCTTCTTTGTATAAATAAATAAATAAATTATTTACCACACTCAACTAGTTCATTTTTACCTCAGCCAAATCAAAATTAACGGATTGAAACAAACAGTGACCCACTAACAGAAAAAAAGCATTGCCAAATACAAAATGAAAAAAATTCTGAAAGAAAATATTATCAATAGAGCCTGCGCTACAAATTCAAATGTGATCCGAAACGTAATTTTTCTTATGGAGTTCCTCGTGGATGAATCAGCATAAATGAAAATGAAGCAAAGTCAAAGCGAAAATCGATAGCCAAAACAGAAAACGTGATTTTCTCATTGGATAATGACGAATACCGTAGGAGCGGGGTTATTTTTAACTCATCCAGCGTCACCGATTTCGCTGGGTTTTTCCATTATGGATAATAACCGGATCTTTAAATGGTTATTTTAATAATTGGATTTTTTATGCGGTTATTATTAATAGTAACCACGGTTAGTATTTATAATAACGTATTAATCAAATTGATAGAAACCTATATACACAGTAAAGGGAAATGTGCAACATGGTGTTTATTTAGAAAGGGATAAATTATGGATTACTGTATCTTTATGAGAAAATATATATATATATATATATTAAGAGGAAATATATATATTTACCACCCACAGTTTACGAGAATTGGAAGTTTAACTGTACAACTACTTAATTACAACCAATACAACCTTGATATTAGTTTGAAACATTTATAATCCTTCGAGTCACCAGCTCTATGTAGAACTTTTTCCAGCGATATGGAAGATGTTGTAAACCTGTATCAGTACCATTTCTGTTGATGATTCAGCTATAAGAATCTCTGAAACAGTTCGGTAGCAACTCATGTCTGATTTTTTTGCTCATTGTGGCTGGGAATTGTGATATCTATTATTTAAGCCACTGTCATTATGATTTGATTCCAATGCAGAAGGAAGCACTTCGTGGCATTCATTACCGAACAGTTCCAGAGATTCCTATAGCTATAAACTGCCTCATTCGAACCATCAGAAGAATTAGTACATCTTCAGGTATTCTACGACTTCCACATTGTTGGAAGCAAGTTGTGCACAACTCTGGTCACTACATCTAAGGACCGTAGATGTTTCAAACTAATACCAATGTTGTATCGGCTCTAATTATATTACTACCTCTTTTAACTTTGTTTAAACTTTAAGAAATTAATCTTTAACTATAATCGCTTCATTGGAATGTTTACATTAGCAGCCATCTTGCATTTTGGCATTCAAGATTTGGCATCCATTGGCGATATGAAGAGGTACCAACTAGAGGATTTTAACCAGATGGAATTTTCGATATACCACTGTTAGCTCTTTCAGTGTCAATATTCCCTGCCATTCTTATAAATTCAAAGTATTTATTTCCGGTTTATGTCTCAAAACTTATAATTCATATACATTCTCGTTTCAGCTCTGCTTGGGACAGTTTCATGCTATGAAAGTTATAGTGCGTGCTTCGAGAGGGAATTTTCTGAATGTGCTAATCGAGCTGTCAATACAACGAATGCAAGTATATGTAAGTAAAAGCTCTCCCTTAAAATTAAATTTTATTCAGATTTCAAACTATGACTTTGACACCTTGTATTTCTGACACAGGGACAGTGTGTTCTGAGGGAGAAGAAATATAATAAAATGAAAATATCTCATTTCTCATTTAAGGTTCTGGCCTGAAGGCGCAAGCTAAATGCACTTTACGAGCAGCACAGGAATGTGATATGGGATTCATGCAAGAAGCGTACAAAGTACAGCAAGTTGTGGACCGTGCATGCTTTGATGAAGTAGACGAGTGTAAGTAAATTTCTTTGATATTTATTGTGGGGGGAGGGATTCGAACTTTCTAATTTGAATTCGTCTGTAATTCCAATTTTTTTCTATAGTCATTTGAATTTCTTATTAACATAATGTTAAGATTCCATCTATAATTCGAATTTGTTTTGATTATTTCAAAGTCAAAGCTGAAAATTGTATTTTTTTATTGCTGAATGGCTTTTATTGTTCATTAAAATTACTTACTAAAGCTGAAAATTGTATTTTTTTTATTGCTGAATGGCTTTCATTGCTCATTAAAATTATTTACTAAAATTGCCAATTTTCAAAAAATTATAATTATAATTGGTCAGATTTGAATTATGCAAATTCCACTATAACGGTTGCGTCACGAACTCGTTAAAACTTCAAAAATTCATTAAAAAAAACGGATGCTTCTTAAGCAAGTGCTCTTTGCATTAATGGGCTCAGATTGTTAAAAAAGTCACCAAAAGAGGGCGCTGAAAGGCAGCAACAGGACAATTTAGCATTATCTTGATGTATTTAACTAATAATTATTCAACATCACTTCCGAGTCGCAACATCTGTGACAGCTAAGTTCATATAGGTGGATTCCAACAATGGCCTCCAAAATTACATCCTTGAGTTTCTCCAATGTGGCAAAAGAAGGATTGGTATATAAGCGATTTTAAATAACCCCGCAGTCATACATCTACCGATGTCAAGTCTGGTGACCGTGGACATCACTTTATCTTACAATGTCATTTACTTGCTACCCGGCAGTCAGCAAAAATCTTAAAAAGGAATGTCTTCCCTGAACTGGCAACGTGACGGGGCACCAATCTTCATGAAGGTTGCTGCAGTCAGAACCGTTATGTGGAAGAGCTTAATTAACAACTCTTGATCTGGTAACGATAGTATGCTACTGGCATGGAATGAAGAAACCACGTACATCCCAAGTACTTCAATAAACGTCCGTTCTTAAAATTTCGTTTCGGTAACTCTATCAGGGACTTTTTTTTATTATGAGAAAAATCCGATTTCCTTCTGATCTCATTTCTGTGAACCACAAATTTTTATCCTTCTGAATGAATCTTTAAGTCTTAAAGAATTAACGAAGCAGCTTTTTTCCGCTTGGCACATATAAAGCTATAAAAAATTGTAACTCATGAATGGAAGAAAACTAATTTATAACGATGTTTACCTTTCAGACTTTAAGAGGGACAGGCGTTGCTTTGGACGTGCTGTTGGCGATGGGCACTGCATTAAACGTATAGATGAGATAATGAAAGGCAGAAACACACTTAAAGAGATTTTGGAAGGCCATAAAGAATCTTGCATGTAAGTGAATAAGTGACAGTTTTGCATTTTCAAGAATTTTATAATTTTTGTGTTTGAAGATCTGCAGTTAATTCATTCAAAACGATGTCTCATAACAGGAAACTAGTCCCAGATAGCAATTTTAGTTTGCAGCAAGCTTGCCACAAATTTGTCATGACAAGAGTGCAAGTTTGCCACAAATTTGTCATGACAAGTGTGCAAGCTTGCAGTAAGCTTGCAGCAAGTTAACGAAAGCTCCGAAGTCACCATGAAACGAACTTGCAGCAAGTTTGCCGTGTCAAACTCATTGCAAATTATAGCAAAAACAGAACACGAACACAACCCAGGATAGAAATCGCGACCTCCCGGTTCCGAAGCGGGGACGCTAACCGTTGAGCCAGCTGAACTCCGAGAGGAGAGGATAGATTTCGCTAAAACATCGTTCGATGCGATTCGTATACGATTTATTTTAAACTATTTTCTGGTTTTCATTAATTTTTTGAGTTGAGAATACGATTTGAAGTCAAAGAGAGAGCGATTTTCGCTAATAACTACGTTTTGCTAGTAGAATAAATTATGAAATTAGAGTTCAAAAGTAATTACTTTAAAATGGGACAAATGTCTAGTTATTATTTTTCAACAAACACCGACTGTTTTTTACATTTAATTTTGTTTATAAACGTTAAAATTTCAAAAAAAAAATAAAAAAAGAAAAAGGCGATATAGTTTTCTTTAAAGTGAGAGTGATATATTTAGTAAAAAGATGGAAAATGCTTCAAAAAATTTTTTTATAAAAAAGTTATTTTTTTCACAAATTATCATTGATTTATTGAATTAATAAAAAAGAATTACGGTCTAGGAGATGCTATTAAAAATCGGATGTTTTTTAAAACAGAGACAAAGATAATTATCTCTTTATTGTGCTATCTTTGCAGGAAGCTTGTTTTGCATACTTGCTGCAAGTTTGATTTGCAAAGAGGTGGCACTACTTGTCACATCGAACTTGCTACAAGTTCGATTCAAGTTTGACGAGGCAAATTTTGCCATGACAAGTCAAAATCAAACTTGCTGCAAACTTACGTGCTATCTGGGGTGGATATGTTCTTCGCTCGACTTTCTCAAATATTAACACAATATGGCGCATTTTGTGTTTCGAAATACAGGGTGTTGCACAAGTTATTGTCGGGGTTTCCTTACCACATAACTATTCATTAAAGAACATGACGATAAATATTATTATATATTCATAACGTTAAATTCAGAAGATCTTTTGATAACACAAACAAAGATAAGTAATTTACGAATGGCAACCTTTCTCGGCATGTCACCCTCAACACTTGGTTGGAAACTGAGTACAGTCTCGATGTGTTATGTGTCAGGAAATGCTGCCATAACTTTTGTGCTAAAAGTTTTTTAATAGCCGCCACCTTTCAGAAATATTGCTGTTCATATTTCGCCCAAGATACTTAGATAGTTAACTGCTCTTGTATAAGGACTGCTCTCATTTTACTAACCTTAAACATACTAGAATCGAAAAAATAGCTAAAACAAAAAGAATATGAATAACAAAAGACATAAAACCTACACAACAAACACAATCTCAATAGATGGAGCTAGGGTCTTTGGCGTCCAAATCAGTATCTCTTTGTTGATTTGCATATATTTAGGCGCCATTATTCGAATTAGTAGCGTTGGCGTAAGTGATGATGTTTCCGGTGTAGAGGTTAAGGTTTTCTGTCTTTTCTTTCTTCTGATTTCTGTTTTAAAGGCATTTTGAAATATTTTGTGGAAAGTTTTTTTCTTCATTTCTTTCAATCTCGGCATAATTCAGGTCACAAAGGAGCCCTGTATTTGACTTTTTTAAGTCGATTTCTCTACAGAAAATTATCCCAATTCTGAATTTTCAGAATCCCATCAGGGATTAACCTTCGAGAAAGTTCTCTGCGGGATTCTTCATCTTATTATTATGTGTTTTCTGTATCTATTATCGATTTTGTCTCATGATATGATTTTTTTTATTCTGTTAGTTAATTTTGTATTACTAACCTTAACCTAGGCACATCGAGATTTAACTCAGTGCGTCCTCCAAGTGTTGATGGGCTACATGCTGCCCATCTGAAATGCTACATCTGCCCATCTTCTGCTGCCATGCTGAAAGGCTGCCTTGTGGAAATTACTTAACTTTGTTCTTATTATTAAAAAAAATCTTTCGAGTTGTAAGTTATGAATTTGTCATAATATTTATCGTCATGTTCTTTAATCAAAAGTTATGATGTAGGAACATCCCGACAATAATTTGTGGACATCCTGCATAATGAAGAAAGACAAATTTGCGTTTTCCAAGTCTATCTTTCGATCGAATGGGTCGAAAACTTGCTACACAACTACAATTTTAGAGACAACACAACGTGACAAATTTCATTCATCTAATTCGTTGCGTTTTTTAGTTAGCACGTACGAATGTACAAACCAAAAAGCGTAAACAAAAGTATAAATTTGAATCCAATTCCAAAATTCACACTCGGTTTTCTTCATTGTACTAAAAAGCACAAAACGCGTTATATTGTATCGGCTGAAGCAAAACTCCGGGGGGGGAGCACTCCCGCTTGTTTTGATATCGGTTATTACGTGCCTGTTGCGTCATCTCGGCACGTGACTCAGTTGCACGCTTTGCCCCCACCCAGATACGTCCCGGGGATGCGGACACTTACAAGGAGAAATGAACAGAACTCGCCATTTCGTGTTACTCGCCTTATTAGTCTACGAAAAAGTCGAGTGGAGAATATTCCTGCTGTTCATTAGTAAAAATGACAGAAGTAATAACGCTTTGTCACTACTTATCACATGACAATCTTTTCAGGCTAGCAAACTGTATATATATTGTGTGATACGACTTGCGATATACATAGGGTTACCATACGTCCGGATTTCAGGCTTACGTCCGGACTTGTGTCCGGATCTTCAAAATATCCGGATTTATGCCAGTGAAAGTGGCGAGGGAGAAATTTGGTTACAGTGGAGAAAATTTGACGTATTCGAAAAAGCTGACGTCATTCCGGCAATGAAAGAAAAATTCATTGCTTCCATTATTTTCATCCATTGTTAATGAAAAACTGGATGAGCCTCCTTATTCACGCCCCAGTTTAAATGGAAAATTTAAAAGTTTTGTTTTAATTCAGTTACTCATTAATATAATTTTGAATTATCAAATATAATTAAAAATTTATTTTCTTTGTATTCTTAAGTCTTAAATTTTTTTCTCACTTTTTTAAACTCCGTTGCTAGAGGAGAAAGAGAGTCAATCGTTGGTAGGCAGCTTTTAAAATTTTATACTAAACTTTGACAATCTCCTGCATGTCCGGATTTCTGCTAAAAAAATTATGGTAACCCTAGATATACATGATGAAAACATCATTCGAAACATTACAGGGCCAACCATTGGAAAAAGAGCTATCAAATTTGGCACGTTGTTACTTCTTAGGAAGTAGATATTCACTTAAGAAATGGTTTCTCCGAAATTTTTATTAGATTTTTAATTAAAAATTAATCGAAATGTTAACGTTTTTCATCAATAACTTCAAAGCATATTATCTCACAAAATCCATTTTTGCACCATTTTAAATTTCGAGAAAGGTAATTTTTCAGTGATACCACTTTTATTTTCATATGATTCTTTTCTTTAATTTTAATAAATTTTTTAAAAAATTTTAAACAGATATTCAATACTTTTTTATTGTTTTAGCTACTGCATTTATACGTTGGAGCGTTGAGACGATATTAAATATAGTTTCTGTGTCTAAGAATGTGAACGTTGCTGTGTGTTGAATGTGAACGTAATTAATAGTAAAAGTGTTCAGTTCCCTCCCGGTGAATTAATAAAAATAATAATAAAGACAGGCGAATCATGCTTTGAACATTATCATGCTACGATTCTTCGGATTTGGGATTCGCATTTCCTTTAAATTTTTTATTCAAATTTAACTTAGGATCTGCACTGAAAATCTCTATCTTTCTTTGCAGGCAAGTGGATTGGTTTAAGAGATGTATGGTGACAAACGTCGAAGATAATTGTGGTGGAGTCAGTGAGGACTATTTCTCAACCTTCCTGGATCCGCTGGTTGCCTTACACAAGCGCATATGCAGAGAAGTTATCTTCTCTATGGACGAGAACACAAGTTTCCTCGTCGTTTATGGAGTACCAAGTGTGTTCGATATTATTATAGATATCTTTACAGAAATTTGAAGTGGAAAATATGAAATAAAATCTTAGGAGAATTTTAGATGCTTTTATTTCGACAATCCTTTTATTTTATCCCCATTCTAAAACAAACGCTTAAAACTTCCAGATTTAGCACCCAGTAATTTCATTCTTCTTTGATTAGATGACCAACTCATATTACTAAAACTTTATGACATAATTGACATTTGTGACATATATTCAAAAGATTCTACATGTAGGAGAGAGACGCCGAATTTGATCAGGCGCCTAGATTGGACCGGTATCTTAATTTCAATTCTATTAAATATTTTAACCATAAAATTGGCAAATTATATTGTAGAAATGTAAATAAGGTGTATGAAATCATTTTTAAGAAAAAGAGCTACGTGGTTATAGTTAGAGGACAAGTGTTTTAGATTTGGGCATCAGCAATCGATTAATTTAGCAAAAGGCACTATCCCTTACGCTGTTCTAAATTAAGTAAGAAAATATTTTGTTCCCTCAGGTAGGAAATTTCTTTAGCTTTCTTCTAACTATAATCATTTTATAAATATAGTTTAAGATTAAGGTTAGATGAAATTTTTTTGTTGTTATAAAAAGAATATTGTGAATGGTCCAAAAGTTGCTTAGATTGGACCATTGACAATAAACCTAAATTGGACCATTTTAATCAATGGAGTTATTATCTTAAACAACAAGAATAACTCAGAAAGCATTTTATCACTACTAGTAGTCCTCATAAATTGGAATGGGAAAAATCATGGCAAAAAACAATAAAAAGACACCTAAGTCATAAATGTTAGATTAAACATTATAAAAACTTGGGATACATAGCATTTATATCATTCATGAAGTAAGAAGAGGAAGTTATACAATGCATAGAATGCCATGCATGGGTTCATGCATTGTATCCTGGTGTGAATTTGAGAATCAAAAAATATATTTGCTTTAATTGTGATTAAAGAAGTTGGCGGTCCAATCTAGGCAACAAGCTTCCTTGAGTAGACCGATGACACATTTTTTAAATCTGCTTTTTTCCTAATTTTAAGTGTATTTCGCAAAAAGTTAACTACACTGTTTTGGAGATAAATAAACCTAAAAAAATTCTACAACTTGTTTTACGTTAAACTATTTCTCCATCACTGTACATCTAAAAATGTCCAAGTGGTCCAAATTCGGCGACTCTCCACTTTAAATGGGAATTTTTTTCTGAAGAGTTCCAAAGACTAAAAATCAAACGCAAGGGGGAAATTACAATAATTTAAGCAAGTGATTTTTAATAAACATGTGAAATTAATAAGTTAATTCGAATTATTTAAATTCAAAAGGCATCTTAACTTCCTTCTTGGAACATTTTCAACAACCGCCTTGTGTTTGTTATTACAACGTAACATCACCACTTACTTCCAAGAGGCCTTGATAAAGAGTTTCTGCATGTGGAAAACAATATAAATAAATAAATAACTTTTTTTTAAAAATTTTCAGAGATACTTAGGTTTTCATAGAAAAAGACAAACTTGTTTTGTTGATTCTATCTTCCATAAAATGTTCTTTGATTTCATCTTTGATATTGCAGCGGAAAGTTTGTTATTATTACTTTTAAAACTGGCGGAAAACTATGGTCAGTAACTATAAGTCTAAGAAGAAACTAATTTTCTTTAATAAATGTAGACAACTTCCCGTACCAATAATTAATTACAAATATCTGAACCATTTCATGTTTGGTTCGTCCAGAAAGTAAATTTCCTGGAAGCCGTAAAAAGAGACAAAATATAATTACCTGGAAACATTTATTGAAACAGATACAGTCTCTTTCACCTACCTCTCACCATAAGAACCACGAGAATTGAAACACGTGTCATACCGTGAGGACAATTTCTGTAACCGGTGTCGAAGAAATCCGCCTCCAGAGAGGGAGCGTCGATACTGGGTAAATTCTGCCTGCCCAGGAATCTTTTGAAGTGCTGGAAGAGATGGTAGTCGCTGGGAGCAATGTCAGGACTATTGGCGGGATGGTCAAATACCTTCCAGTACACCCCCAGATGGTCAAACACCTCCCACGACACCCCCAGATGGTCAAACATCTCCCAGAACACCCCCAGATTGTAAAACACCTCCATGCGGCGCTGTACTATGCGCAGCGCCACATGTTGGTGAGCGTTGTCGTGGAGCAACACAATGCCAGGACAAAGCATCCCACGCGTCCTGTTCTGAATTGCCCATCCCAGCTCTCTAGTGTGGTACAGTAAAGGCTATATCTGACGGGCAGCGTTGCGCCAGCGATTTCCGTGTACACTCGTGACCTTCGACCTCGCTTATCTCGAAGGTCACGGTACACTAGGGTAATGCCACTCGCCAAAAGTTTCACGTCACGTGACCGGTCAGACAAGATGCCGGAGATCATGGACTGCATTCAATCGGCTTAAAAATACACACGATAGTGACTTAAAACTGTCAGCAGCCAGAATTCAAACCAATATGATTTCGACGGTGACGTAGTTCGCCTTCCACGATACCAAAATCCTATCTGACCGGTTGTCTCATTGCGTCACGTGACGTAAAAATTTTGGTGAGTGGCATTACCCTAATGTACACGAAAATCGCTGACGCAAAGCTATCCGTCTGATATAGCCTTAAAGGTCAGCGTTCACTGTTGCGCCCATGGGTTGGTAGTCGATCCGCACACGCTGGCTCCATTTTTCGGCGGCGGATCTCTTCGTCACCGGTGTACAGAAATTGATCTCACGGTTATGACAGGTGCTTCAATTTCGGTGGTTCTTGCATTGAAAGATAGCTGAAAGAGTGATGTATATGTTTCAATAAATCTTTCCAGGTTATTATGTTTTGTGTCTCTTTACGGCCTCCGGGAATATTACTTTCTGGACGAACTAAATAGATGTAAGCTTGGTTATCCAAGTTTGGTTATGAAGTATTTTTGAAATTCAGACTCGAGAAATTTAATGAATTTTATCTTCAAATCATAATTGCTGTCAATTTCTCTTACCTAAGTTTGCTTATCATCTATCTATACACATAAAAGGCAAAGTATGTGTTTTATAGACTAATAAACTACGGGACCGATTTACGCGCGTTTTTTTTTTTTTACAGAATGATCTGTGTTGTCCGGGGAAGGTTTAATGCTCTTGAAATCGTCGATCTGACAATTAGAAAGAAAGTTAGGGGCCTAATAATATTTTAAGGTTTGACTACTGTTGGCGATGGTTGAGAAAACGATTGGCGCAACTTCTTCCTAACGAGGGCGCAGGGTTGCTTTTTGTGAACAGGGTTGTTTTTCGGCGTCGCGTCGACCTCGGTACCAGAGACAGGGTTGCCATATTGGCCTTTTTTCGGCTTTATTTTTGCTTATGACTTTTAGAAAGATTTTTAATAAATAATTTTACGATTTTTTTAAAATAAAATATTGATATGACACTTTTCAAATTGCCCATAATGAGAATAATCAGAATAAGAAAGGTTTCTGTCACCTTTCTTCAGAATGTATTAGTCAGAATGCTTCTAGCGGTAACTATGTTTGGCTCTACACAGCATATAAGAACCACTTTCTCTGTTTTTATTTGTTTCTTTTCATGATCGAATTCTTTTACGAAAACTACCATTTAAATATCCTCTTTTCTTTTTTTTTAAAAAAAAGGAGCAAGATAGAGGAATTGAAAGAGGACACCACATTACAGATCTTTTCAGAAAAAAGGAAGAAAAAGTATTTATGTTTGTAATTTCGGTATTGTTTAAAATACCTATCTCCAGCAACTTATCAAACATTTAAATGTCAAATCTAAGGGATAGAAAAAAAGCTTTCAGAAGCAATATTTAGAACGGCACAGCATATTGGATTTGTGTGTCAACTATTTAAATAACATCGAAACTAAGAACACACACACAGTGCATTTTTGATATTTTTATCACGTTTTGGAAACTCAGCCATCTATTATGAGTCTGAAATCAGTTTTTTTTTTTATGTTAAGGGTTTTTTTTTACTGTTAGTCATTTACTATGAGTATGAAAGAACTTTTAATTTATTGTTATCACATTGAATAATAATATAGAACATTGTTGTTAACAGGAATTGATATATTTTGTTCGATCATTTCATTCTGCACCGGCAAAAACAGAATTTCTTTTTTCTTTATTTCTTTCTTTTTTTTGTAAAGCTGTATATGCAGATATTTTTCTAATTTCATTTAAATTTTAGTTTAATAAAAACGTATTATACATATATCATTCTAATGGGATTCCTTTTCATGAAAGATAGTCATTTTCTTATAACAAATCAGGGGGGAATTAGTGCTTTAATCAAATTTTCAAATTTGACCTTTTTTTCTAAGGACGGTTTGGTACTATTTTTCTATTTTGATCTTGCAACCCTGAACAGAGGTGAGATTTTAGGCCTACTTGTGTATTTGCTGTTGAAAAAAATGCCGCCAAAACGACAAAATATTGATCGTCGTACAAATGCAGCCAAGAGAAAACGAGAAGAAAGACAAAATGAAACAGAAAAAGAAATAGCACAACGAAACGAAGGAAATAGATTAGATGTCACATTCACATGCTACTGAATCATCACAACAACACGAAGCACGAAATGAAGCAAGTCGAGTAAGAAATAGAGAATTAAGACAATTTTTGTCATATAGTGATCGAAATGAAAAACATGGCAATGATGGATTACGCATGCAAATGAATCTATTAAATCAATTGATAAGACTTGATTGTATTTCATTTCAGTATAATTTGGAAATTGAACATAGCTTGCATCCAGTTGTGGTTGTTGAAAATACAAATAAAGTTTTCACAAATTGCAAGGCATTAAAATTCAAGAATGAAGCACTTGTGATGTGTTGTTTGAATAGTAAAGTTAAATTGCCACCATTGAAGGCACCACTTGAGCCATTTTTCTCATTGGTCGCTGGTACTACAACACAAGCGAGGTATTTTTTGAATAACAAACGAAATTATAACACATAGTTTCAAATGACTTTGTTCGGTGCAACGAATATAATAACTGAGAATTATATGCCAACATTCAAGATTCAAGGACAAATATATAATAAAGCAGGCTCTTTGTTACCATTTACGGATGCTGACCACAAATTTTGTGCAAATATATTTCATTAGAAATTCAAGTGATCAAGTAAATCAATACACACTCATCAAAATTCATTTAATCTATATATATTCTCAAATCTAGCAATAGCAAAGTATTGCCGGGTTCAGCTAGTTTATGATAAATGATATTTATCAAGAAATACAAAAAATTTAAGAAAACTTATAAAAAAATATATCCTGTATATCTTTCACCAAGTTACTTCTTGTTAATAAACAAAACACTTCCTTCAGTTGGGTTAAAGCGCATATTGGCATTGAGGGGAATAAGTTGGCTGACTCAAATGCCAAGAGTGGCACCATGAAGGATGATATTGATTATAATGCAAAAATTCCCAAGTCTTGAATAAACATCAATTAAAAATTTTTACAAATGAAAGATGACAACAAAGATTGGATATATGCCAAAAAGAGAGGACCCTTTTTGGATTGATGCCTGTGGTGAATAATAAAAGAAGTTATGGTGACTTTTTCATCAACCAAATTTTAATTGCGCATGGATGCTTTCCAAGATAATATCAAATAAAATTTTACCAAATCAAATAAAATTAGATCAACTAAAATAAAAATTTTCGGAAGTCTCCTGACTGTGACCCTGATTTGGACAAAGGGACAGTTAGTCATCTGGTATACGGATGTCCAAATTTTGATGCCATTAGGAATGAAACACTTTCCTCAAAACTTTCTTTCACTAGGCTTGCTGGACTTAGCAGTTCATCTAAAGGCGAAAACAGGACTTTTAAAAAAATTGTTGCCGCTGTTCCTATCTAAGTCACTTCATGTGCCTTAAGTGATCTTTCCTTGAATGATATATGGACAGTTTATAGATTGATGGTCAGTTGTTCTCTCCAGACGCTTAAGCAGGGTGAAATATCCTGTGACAATTTGGGCCACAGTAATCCCCAGAAAGGGAAATTATTAGCATGCACCTTCCCTATCCGATGGGGAATTCAATTAGTCTGGAAAAAAACCATGGACGACTGAGGTCCAAAGAATGGACTTGGTAAACTTGCTGTTTTAGGTTATTATTCTAAATTATGTGTTTGTGTGAAATTCGTGTTCGTTAATATGTTTATGTTAGTGCTCGTCAAATAAATCATTGGAAAATAAAAAAAAATGTCTGGTCATTTAAAATCTTGAAAAGAACACGCATAAATTAATTGGACCTTAGGCTTAAAGCTACATATCCTTCTGAATACTAAATATCTTGCATCAAATTCAGTTCCAACTTTAGATTTTTTTCATGACTATTTGATACAATTCATTTTCTCTTAAAAGTTATTGATAAAAACACATGACTAGAATATCACTTTTCGCCATTCACTTCATGACATGGTTTTGACAGTGATTGGATACGTGAGATATGCGTTTCAGGCTTCTGCAGTCCTTCCGCATCTGCCGTCTATATACTAATGAAAATATATACTTTTAATGAGGCTCAGAATGTGTTAAATATCACTTTTCGCCATTCATTTCGTGACATGGTTTTGACAGTGATTGGATACGTGGGATATGCATTTCAGGGCTTCTACAGGCTTTCCGCATCTGCCGTCTACATACTACAGAAAAGACATACTTTTAATGAGGATCAGAATGTATTAAATATAGTCGCCATTCACTTCATGACATGGTTTGACAGTGATTGGATACGAGAGATATGCATTTCAGGGCTTTTAAATTAGTTATCTGCATAAGTAAATTTTCATTTTGTAGTAAATCGGTAATGCTCTATGCTTTTACAATTGATTTTTCTCCTTCTTACTTTTTTCAGATCCTACTTTTTAAGATCAAATCCATAAATTCGAAGAATCGCCACTAGATCGGTTGTGATCAGTCTCAGATAAATAGGCCATGATCATATTATAGATTAAGATTCCAGAATTCAAGCTTTCTTCATTCGAAAACTGAATTACAAAAATTAAAATGGGATTCAAGCTTCTCATCCCAAGCATCATAGCATCATAATGTGCAGGGCTTGATTCTTCTGTCTTTATATTATTTTGAAAATGTTACTTTTAATTTATATAGCAACGATAGCGTGCACACGAAAAATGTATTTAATAATATCGTCGCAACGCGTGTGTAATAAATGAAGTAATTAAATCTATGAAAATTATTGTTGTCAAGTATACTTAAAAATATTATTAAAAATTTATTAAAATTAGTGTCAAAAGTTATACGAACATAAAATAAGAATAACTGACAAGCTAATATTTTGAATTTGAAAATGGTGCAAAAATAGTTTTTATGCGGCAATATGTGAAAACCTTTAAACTTTAAATTAATTTTTTATTAAAAATCTAATTAATAGTTTAAAACCCTTCTTTGTGAGTACCTTACTACCCAATAAGTAACTAATCACCAAATTTGGTATCCTGTCACAGTTGGTATCCAGCCTATAAACATTATCATGTTAAAATAAGTGTACACCTTGGATTTTCTTATATGAGGACAAAGGTGAAAGAATGACAATTTAGATTTAAATAAAATATTTATTTCAATATTTATTATGAAATGCACACTATATTAGAGAAATAACGTTTGATGAGGACATTCGAATCACCTGGAAGGAATTCTGCTGAATGATGAATGTTTTCTTTTCCATAAAGACATTTTACACCATAAACGATCATAAACTCGATGAGAATTTACTTTCCCACATTTCGCTGCACCGAGCACTTGAGTCCGTGTCTCAATCACTCACGTTCTGGTCAAACTTTATTATTTAAATAATAGGAAACAAAACACTGTTTTGAATCTTTAATATTTGCTAAATAAATAATATTCTTTGAATCGCCCAAGATATCAAGAACAAACTCGTAGCAACTGGATGTTTAATTTGCTGTTTACTTAGTTTAACTTCTTTTTGTTTTAATTTTTCTTATGTCTGCAGAAGCAAATGGTCTTATAAGAAAATTAAGGATATGAAAAGAACGTTAGGACATTTTTAAAAATCCCAATAGAACTTTTTATAGCAGTCATTATGAAATCCACACTATAAGAGAAAATTATATATATTTTCTGGAAAATATTAATTTGATGAATCTAACATGAATCCAAAAAATTCTTAATACTGGAAGCCATTTTTCTTCTTTCCATTAGGAAAATCCGTACCATTAAAAATCATGATTTTGAAGTTGAAAACTTCTTGGAGCATTCAGCTACTGGGGCGCTTGAGTCAATGTCTCAATCAATTACTTTCTGTCCATAGACATTCACTGTCAACAATTGGTTTCTTTCATAATAACACAGGGATCTTGCAGGAACTTGCTGATTCTCCTGCGAACAGGTGAAGTGGGAACTGTCATTAAAGATTCTTCTGGAACAGGGGTGACGAGAAATCTATTTTTACTGGCAGCTTCAGAGGGCCAAAGGGTGTAAGGACTATCTGCGTGCATCAAGGATTGTCTCAAAACAGCAAGGCTACTTCTTGAAGCTGGAGGTCTCTTTGCTAAGCGTGGACTGACGTGGACCGGAGGACGTCTCAACTCGATGTCTTTGAATTCAGGATCGAGAGCGATTTCGGTGTGACCGTTCTGGAAAATAAAAGAAAATAAAGCTCTCACAAAAGTTAATAAATGTGCAACATGTATTTCATGGTCACAATCTTCCATAGAATGTTCAACCTTGTCCGTAAAATATAATCCATTTTTCAGAATTATCCAGAATTAATTCTATTTAATTATTAGAATTAATTATTCTAAACTTAACAATTCTTTTCAGAATTATCCAGAATTAATTCTATTTAATTATTATAATTAATTATTCTAAACTTAACAATTCTTTTCTCAATTATTCAGAATTAATTCCATTTAATAACTAGAATTAATTATTCTAAACTTAACAAATCTTTTCAGAATTATCCAGAATTAATTCTATTTAATTATTAGAATTGATTATTCTAAACTTAACAATTCTTTTCTGAATTACCCAGCAGTATTATTCTTTTAGAAGTCAATTATTCTATAATATGCTGTTGGAATTTTGAGTTGATTTAGCCTAAAACTTGGTCTCGGATTTTCCTTCTTTTATGAGAAAAGCAGATTTTTCATCTATTTTTTAGCTTAATGACAAATCTCGAGGGTTAATTAATCTCATACCTCGATAGTATAAACAAGTTTTAGCTCTCTGAATTTGCCATGCAGATTTCTAAAATCTCCAGGCACATATTAATTTTACCATGTTAAAGAGTGTCTTTAAAGCATTGTTAAATCCATTTCTAAATCCAGTGAAATGACTCATTTTTCAAAGGTAATAATTTTCTTTTTTTTTTCATCAAATTCATATACAAAAATTTAAGCAAACAGAAATTTTTACTTCACAAAATTTTATTTCCTTTACATTCTGTGATTGAATTCTCTATTTAATTTTGGAAAAATACAACTTTACAAATTTATCAGATGAAGAATTCACAATCTTATAAATATAACTAACCACCCTTTTCGACCAGCTTGTTCGCCCGGAATAATGGTTTTCCTGGTTGTTAAACAATAACTACGGGATGTGCATCTTTTAAAAATTTTAATTTTGTAGTTTGATAATACTGTAAAATATGGATAATGAAAATAAAAATTTATGAGCAAATGAATTATATTTTTCTAAACCTTTTTAAGAAGGAAATTATTTTAATATTCAGCATTTGCATATCAGTCTGCGCACGGCCAAATTTAACAGCAAAAAATTATCTGATAAAAAAAGCTGCAAAATATCTATACATTATTTTTGTTGTCAATATCCCTTTTTCTCAACTTATACAAAGCCTACAGAGATAAATAAAGTATCATTGGATGATATTTTATACCAACTGCTGACATAGAATACTCTGTTTATGTGGAAAAAACATGGATGCGCAGCTCTCTCATGTCTTTTTATTTCTATTTTACAAAGCTTACCTATATACATACATATCTCGCATCTTAATTTGACATCGACCAATTTAATTTCAACAACTCAAGAAATAAAATCACTTTAGGCGGGGGAGGTTAAATGAGTAAAATTTTCGCTTTACTAAGAGAAACTAAATTTCCATAAACATTATCAAGAAAAATATTTAAAATATCAGTTAGAATTAAAAACACGGTACAGTCACGTCCCAAAACTTTCGCCAACATAGATCTTACACGTGTTAATTCTAAGCCAAATTTGAAAGTTAATCGCTTGAAAAAAATTCAAATTTAGCGGCGGTACCGTGCTTTTAAGTTTAGCCAAAATATTGTTTTAAAAAGAGCTAACTGTAAGGATTTTAAAAATAACACATTTTGTGAAGAGTAAAAGTTTCTTTTCATCCTTTTTCTTAATCAAAATAGCTAAAAGTAAAGTAACCCGAATTATAATGAAATTAAAAGTTTGTAATTAGAAAGCAAAGAAAAAAGCAAATTTTTTTGATAAAAAAAAGTCATCTTTAATGGCTTTTTGCAACATTTAAAATGTTTTTGGAACAGAAATTGCATTGCAGGTATATAATTAACGCATGTTGTTAGATCAATTACATTTGCCGTTTTGGAAAATCAACGAAGTTAAAATTCGTATCGCCTTAAAAATGATGGTTTGATCCTGATAACCACATCTATTTTGTAAATGTGAAAATCGAAGAAAATGGTCAAAATAATCTCACGGCCGAATCAATGCCAATGAAAGCATATAAAATATGAAAGGTTGAAGAAACTCATTTATCAATTTCCGCCCCCACCCAACTAAATCATAAAATCTGTAATAAAAATATTTATTTGCTACACTCTATAATCTGAAAAAAAATTGTCCAAACACTCTATATTTATTTCAAAACCTATTTAAATTGAAATTTTTAGGCATCATTTGCTGGATTAGAATTTCCTTCTATTTCATTTTAAAATTCTGACTCTTCTGAAAGGGCAAGGACTTTTGTTGACATTTGAAAAGCTCCGACAAACAGAACATCTTAACTCTCAGCATCATGTTGTCCACCCACCTAGGCCTCCAGAACAGGCAGTATTAAACGACCATTCTACCGGTCCATGTGATGAATAGAACAAAAACCATTTTTATTCAGCTTTATTTTGAAAAGATAATGAAAATTATAATCTAAAGAGAGTGAAAGTTATTTTATTCGAATTGAATCCCTTACCTCTGGTGGATGAAGAGACTTGGATCGATCTCTACCATCTTTTACATGTTCAGAAACGGATGGTCTGTGTGGAGCCAAGTTTGGTGGAACAGACATCACACTAAATCTTTGGCTGATTGGCTGAAATCAAATGTTAATTAATAGTTACTTTCCAAATTATTCACTGAGTAATCAATCAACTGTGTAGTCAAATGTATTCTTTTATAACAAACACTAATTATAATGGCAAAAAAAAATGGAAATCACACGTTCTAAAAAGCAAATATTGCATAACCACATGAAGCAAATATAAAGCAGCCAAAGAATCACCGAATTACCACAAAAGTAAAGATTAAGAGGATGCTAAAAAGTACCTGAGCTTCACAATCCTTTGAAACATAATTTCTTTCGTGCAGCCTTGCATAAATCCTGCAATTCATTTTCTCACTAAATACCTTCAACTTAAATATGCCTATTCGAAACCAACAAACCTTTCTCTTATACTCATGCTTTGCGAAAGTAGCAAAGAATATATGGAAATCTAATTAAAATATGAAAAATTTTGTTACCCTAGACTTAGAGAAGAAAACAATTTGAAAAACTATTTAATGACTATAAAATTTGTGCCAGTCTAAGACGGACTTTTAGCCTGCAAAACATATCTCAGAACTGATTGTAACAGATTTATCACGAAAGATATAATACAAAATCTCCTGCACATTTTTTGGCATAATTTACAACAATACTTTTCATTTTTGAAACGCAATTCAATCTGTTTTCATTGTTTAAGCAAATATTTAATTGCATGTTTCTCTTTCATTGTTGGTAGCTGAAGTAATATTCTTATACAATCATCCGATTTGCTCGTTCAATAATGACGCAGAAAAAAGGGGATGGGTTATTTTAAGCTCCACCCAGCGTTACGGACATCTCTGAACAATTCTTTTATAGATGCTGTTTCTGAAATCGAAAAATCTTTTATTAATTTCATTCGATTTCAATCCTTGGAAAAATTTATGGACAAATTATAAAAGTTTATGTCCGATCCAAAGCCAATTAAGATTTGTGCTCACCTCTACTTAGGAAATTAAATAATTCATAATTTCTTTCAATTCTGAGTTTAAATCTCGTCATTCAGTAACGTGTGAGAAAAAACAGATACTGGGTAGAGTCGCCTGAATCTACGGTGTCCAAACTAGGGATGGGAAAAACCTACCGGATTCAACTACAAACCGTTTTTTTTTGTTTCGATTAACCGGTTTGTTTCGGTTATCTTTTTGTCCCGGTTATAACTGGTTATTTTTTTAAAATTCAATAACCGGGATAGAAAGATAGGCTCAATTTTAGGTTCGATTCGACTAACATTTACCAAGTTATGAAGCTTTGAATTTCAGCCTCTTAGGTCAATCAACGACAACCGCTTTCTCGAGGCGTCTGTTGGTTGGCGGATTACTGAAAGAATCTTTATGAACAGGTAAATATTGGCCAATGGATTGTTTTCCTATAGAAACAATATTAATGAAAATTTTTGTCTACAAACGGCGTTTGTTTTTTCTATAAAAAAACCGAAAATCGGTCATTTTGAGAGGTTGTAACCGCCAGGTTAAACCGGAGGTGAATAAAACCTGAAAAATCGAAAACCGGTTATTTTCGCTATAACCGCCATCCCTAGTCCAAACCAAACATAGAAATTCTATTTATTCCGTTAACCTGTCTTAAGATGTTGCCTGATGTTAAGTCTGAATTATAACGAAAATATAAAAAGCATGTATACCGACTATTATTGTAAGTTTTGATCAACTAAAACAAATTTCTCAAAAGTTAAACAAGCTTTCAAAAATATTAAAAAAAAGAAATCAATTATGAAAATCTTTCGGATTCCTTTTCAGAATTATATCAGCTATGGAAAAACTTCAAATACATAGCAACTGAAAAGTTTAAAAGAGGATATAAGTTATTTTTTTAATGAAAGCTTAAATGTAATAATTTAATGCAATAATTAAAAAGCAAGAAAAAAGGCAGAATTATTGTAAATGCATCTGGACACATGGATCTTCTCCAAATTTGATCCTACAAATTTGGAGAAACCCGTGAGGTCTAAATTTGATTAAACCGCAATTTTCAAAATGTTGCTTCAATCAAAAATTCTTTGCTGCTACATAATAGTTCTAAATTTAAAAGAAAAATTCGTTATTGTGTGAAAGTCCGTTGTTTTTAATGGCAATATCATTTAGCAAAAATGTTATATTCGAACTTCAAGATGAAATTCTAAAAATCTATACCTCAAAAACTAAAATATGATACAGTGGAACCTGGCTTCACGAACGACGAGAAGAGGTTGTCCTGCATTTTACGGCTACTACTGTTATATCCACGAAGCTCCTATTTTGCTCTAATTTATATCAAACATGATGTTTTGTGATGGGTTCTTATCAAACATGGCGTCTAGAGGCCAACCTTACTCACACAGAATATTAGAAATATCACTTCCACATCGTATCCTGCCTCAAAACGATAGACAATGCATGAGACGGGGTTACCAAGAGAACCCTCACTTCTGCTTGGAAGATTCTTTGGTGGAGTGTTGTCGTTGAAGTCGAGTGTGTTTGGTGGAGTGTTTGGAGAGTGTTGTCGAATGTGATATTGAGGAGTCTGAGACTGTACCTATGGAGCCTATAGTCAACGAGATTGTGTCTTTGGCTACGATCAGGGGACTGGAGGTGTAATAGAATGATATCGGTGTTCTTGTGGAAGAGAACAACCAAGAGCTGACCACCGAAGAGTTTATGGAGTTGCTTTGTGTTTCACACCAAGAAGTTATGGAGGAGATTTTGTCAAAGAAGGAGGAGGTAACAGCAAAGCAACAATCTTCTGGTTCAATAAGAAAAATGCTGAAGGCATGGGAAACTGTTGCATCGTATATTGAGAAGCATCACTTTAATTAGGCAGTGGCTAGGCGCGCTACAAATTTATTTTATGATAATTTTATGATGCATTTTCCTCAAATTTTAAAGAGTCGGCAAAAACAAATGTCTCTAGACAGTTTACTACTAAAAAAATTAGGTATGTTTCATAATTCATATAAAAACACAAAAAATTAGATTTCTAAATGAAGCATTGAATTCAATCCTGCAAATTATAGTACGTATCATAAATAATAAACCTATTGTTTCGATTTCTTCTTTTGCTTTCTGCAAATCGTATCCGCATTCCATGTTGGTTAATTTTGCCATAAAAAAATATGAAGATGATTCACGCTCTTTAACAATCTTATCTATAATTTTCTTTGATTAAACTCTACACATAAAATTTTTTGAGTATTCGTTTCGGCATGGAACGCATTATCTTATTTTACATTAATTTCTAAGGGAAAAATCGTTTAGCTTAACGAGTATTTCGTATTGCTAGTAAGCTTCTGGAACGAGTTATGTTCGTTAAGCGAGGTTCCACTGTATACCATTTTGTTATAATATTCGAAACATATTTTTAGATAACTCATTATAATGACTATCACTGTAAGATCAAATATTAGCATGCAAAAGGAATGGTATTCATGCAATCATGCAAAAGGAGACAGGGAACAGGATAATGACTGATATAATGCATTAGCTGTGAAGGAGCAGGGACCGAAAAAACTACTTACAAATAGTTGTGCTGCTGACACCTAAATAAATAAAGTGCGGGTGAGACAGCAAAATGTGCATATGAAAAATTTTGTTGTACCTAAGTATATGCTTAAGAAACGAGGAATTTTTTAGAATTTTTTTTATTTAAAAATTTAAAAGATCATACTATGGGATGTGATCTCATCGGGGTTCTTTTTTAATTCACACAATGACAACAGCATTTTAAACATATGTGATACTTAATTTTTAAACGCAAAAAATGACGATGGATTGCTAAATTAAGAAACACTTTTTAGGAAACGAAATGAATATGTATGGATCAACTTATTACTTAAATAAGTCTAAGAACTAAAATAACTTAATTTAAACTAATAAAAGTTTGAAGGATTTTTGTTAATCATCTCCAATAAAATCATCAATAATTATCAATCAGGCAAGTTAGCTTCCGAAACAAAGAATATATTCTGTGAATTTCCTTTCGACATATATTTTCAAAAACTAACAAATTTTTAAGAGGACCATTCTTAAAATTTACTTAGATTGAAATAGGAGAAATACTTGGAAAATACTTACTGAATTTAAAATATGATTAAATTTTGAAAGATTTTATAAAATACCGCTTTGAATGTTTGAAAGAAAGTGATGTCAAAAGAATGAGAAAATTTGTTTCTTTAATATTATTTATTTTTCAACCAATTTGTGGTATTAAAACCTTTGCTAAACCTCCAGTATTTTCTTAAAAATTCTCTATTAAGAACTTAAAAAAAGAAAAATAATTAATTGTATGAACTTATCGAAATAGGATTAAAGATGCTATAAAAGTATTTCTGTTGCTGGAACTAAGAAAAAATTTGAAAATTTGGAATAAGTCATTGTTTGAATGCATTTTATGAACTTAATCCCCCGAACAAATTATTAGGGAATTTCAAATGTACTGAAAATTTAAATAACTTTCTTCAATACACATAGTTATGGTTAGTAAATATTAATAAAGCAAGGGAACTATAAGGTATTATATGAAGTTGAGCGATTAACAAGTGGTTTTAGTTATAAAAACTGATGTGCAAAGAAAATGTGCATCCAGTCATTGAGTTTTTAAATGCTAGCATTAGAAAAAAACATGTACTTACTCGAGGAGGGTTAACACTACTAATACTTCTGGCAATAGTTTGAAATACTTCGTCCATTTCGACATCCTATATTACAAACAAAAGCTAATTATTCCTTAATAATGTATGGATTTGCAAACTAGTTTCAGACATTAGCTTACATTCATTTGTAATCGATTTCATAAAGGCCTTAGCACACGAACGAATGTTCCTACAATGAGTAAGATATCATGAGCACTCTTTGTCCGTTGAAATCTTAATTTTAGGAGCCGGAGACAGTAATTTTACAATCTGACAGTGCGGAATTCGAAGAATTTTTCAAATGGTGCTGAAAGTACCCATCTTTCATTTCGGCGGCCAAAAATGGGTTTCAAAGAACAGAAACTCGCATTCCCTGTCAGAGTGCTAAGAGCTTAATACTAATATGCAGTGTTTTTAATATTTATTTGTTATTTTAATTTCGACTTTCTTCAATTTAACATTCAGTATGATGTACATTTGAAGTTACCATGATAAACCTATGAAAACTGTGTTAATTAAATATGTAGCTGACGACAAGTTAATGTAGTAATTCTAACGCTTTGAAGTGACAACTCATATCAAATAATCGAAACTAAAAAAGTAAAATATTTTTGGCGTCATCTCGAACCTTTCACCTTGCGATTGCATTTCATCTCTCACCTTGCCATGAGGAGACAGGTAGAGGAGCTTTTTTCATGCAAGATGCAAAGGAGATGCAAATGTTCTGCGCTCACACTACTGGTCCACGTATTTATTCGAGTGTTGTCAATTCCAGCAGAACATCAGCACAGTAAGTGGTGTCAGCCATCTCACTTCAGGAAAGTATGAGTCTCCTTGGTTGGGTTTACAGCAGACGGTGTCAGCCATCTCACTTCATCGAAGTACGAGTCTCCCTGGTTGGGTCTAGAGCAGACGGTGTCGGCCATCTCGCCTCAGCGGAGCATGAGTGTTCGAGGCTGGTTTAGATTTCCTTTTCCGCAATTGGATGCAGCTTCTACCAGTATATTAATTATCAGCTACACAGTAATCCAGATGTACCTGTGGTCCCTTCGCTCCTCGCTGGACGTGCTTCTACTCATCACGTGATAACTTTCGATACGAGATGTATCATTCCAATTCTTGTTCTGCAGATATTTTTGTTTAAATGTCCAAGTGTTTTAATGTTTCAATTGACGAGTTCTTTTGCGCAATATACCTTGTTGAAATATAAAATAAATGTTAATTGTGGAACTTTTTGCCTGGAGTATCTTTTTGCAATTAACTGATATGAGTCAATGATGAAGCAGGTCATATTTTGAGGTATCCTCTAGCTCTTTAAGATTCGTCGCATTCCAGAAAGCAATCTAACTTTCAGAATATAAATGTCAGGGCCGTCGAGAGAGGAGCCCCGAGTCAAAGTACTTGCATGCAGGCCCCCGTTGCGACTTATGACTGAGGTGACTAATCAACGGACGGAAGTCTTTTTTCCTGTTGTCCGGTCACGTCACGCATTGTTACGAAAATCTGACTAACAGTCACCTAATGCAATTTCGTTTAATATAATGAGCATGTACGAGTTTTAGACCTAGAGAAAGTAAATGTAAAGATATAGTTCAACACATGCCAGGTCCCATTTCTCATGAATAAAAATAAATGCCCTCAAAAATAAAAAAATATGGCATATTTTTCCTTATCCCGGACGGTAGTCTCCTCCTTGGTCCCGGGACCTGGAGGTTTTCCCACTCCTACCCCCTCTTTCGTCGGGACTGATAAATGTACAGTAAACGTAGTTAATAATAAACTAGTGCTGACCTGCATGATGTCTTTGAGAGTCTCCACTCTGGTCAGAGCAGCTTCAGCGTCGTCGCTGAGGAGGGCATCTGGCTCGAGACCATTCAATGTCTAGAAAAGGAATTATGATTATTTTTTTTATCAAAAACATGAATCATAATGTCATGAAACAGTCAAGATACTAAAAACACAATTTCCCCTCCGATTATTTTGCGATCATTTCAGTTGAAAATATCTATGACATTTTTTCAAGCATGAAACAGACAAATGCATTATATCTAAATTTCTGAATGTACAATGCAAATAGCCGAAAACGTCTAATTTAATTTAAATATTAATGAGTCCGTAAAAATTGGCATATGGTCACCAATCTTATTTGCAGCCGCAAAAAAATATTAATTTAACTTGGGATGCATCGCTAAAGTTAACGTAATTAGCTACCAGAAATCATCTTATTCAGTATCTACAGTAACAAAATCTTTATTGAAAACTTCACGCTTTTCTTATCTTACTTCTGAGCAATAATTTTTAATGATTTGTTTCCTGATCGCAAATAATGATCACAAAAAAATACAAACAGTAAGAGTAGTTTCAAAAATAAATAATCAATCAAAGCACAACCTATATCTTTATTATATTAAAAATAATAATATAAGAGTCAGAATTTGATGTTTAAAATTTTGTCATTCAAGGCTGTCACTATAGGAGATGAATAAAATCTTTTATTTTTCACAAGTCTTATTATTTCATGTACAGTTCAAATGCGCTGTTCCTCACTATTTTTAAATTGCTTATAAAGAAATCATATCTAAAATCGATAAAAATCAGCTGAAAGAAATACACAATTCTTCCATCCATTCAGCCCGCAGTACAGAACTTTGAAATCTCGCAGAGACAATCTGCATTTAAATAATATCTTAAAATTACCTAGACAACTGGGTTTATCTGCTGCATATTTAGCTATTGTATGAGGCGGGACTATTAACTAGAAAAAAAACATCTTCATGTGCGTACTTACAATGCCTCAGCGCAAAACTGTTTGCCCCTAATTCGTCCAGCTGTAGCTGGTGAGTTATAATCTCTGGCAATCTAAACAAAAATAAGCATGTTATTCATAAATACAGAAAATAAAGTTTTTAATTATAAATCATTTTCTTTTTGAAATTTTCTTCTCTTGATAATTCAGGTTTTACTATCAATTGCTTTAAATTTGTAGAAATTTGCACTTCATAATACTAATGCGTTCAAAAAGTTCCGGAACATATTTTATTACAGAATAATAAATACAGAAACAATGTTTATTTGGTGTATCCATCTAAGTAACTATTCTATGCATCTTTGCCATCGTACATGCAAAGATGTAAATGCAGCCTCCTTTTACAACCTCATCCAGTGTCTTTGTGGCAGCAATTCTTCTGAACTTCTGAATCGTTGCCCCTAAACCCTTTGCGGACAGGTGACCTTTTAGAACAACTCAGGTCAGGTTTGCACTTTATGCGCCATCCATTTTTTTCCAACTCTACACTTATTTAATTATACACAACTTTATTTTTTATGGTATGATAGGATTAGAGATAGAATGGATGGATGATACAAACGTTTGTGTCCGAGTCTGAGTCGCTATATTTTTCGTGAACTGGATTGTCCACCACGTCAGTCTCTTGGTAGCTATACTCAGTCACTTCTCCACCGAGCTTTAATGGATCAGATTCGTCCTCAGCTGGTATTTTCTTGTTTAATTCATTCAAAACAGCCATATGTTTCTCTGTAGTGATAATTTCCAGCCATTTTGTGATATCCAAGTTGGCTTATGGGGAGAGTTTCATGCACTGTCAAGCGCGACCACAGACCGAATTGACTGATTCATTGTCAATGGAAACTATCTGAGCAAGTAGGAGGAATGTTCATACAAAATTAGAGGGGTGGAGAGCTCTCCACCTTCGATAGTTTTTATTCAGCTTATGGAACATACCCACTGGCACACTCTATTTCCTTACCTGTCCGCAAAGAGTTAAGGAAACTCTTCATCCGAGGAAAAAGACACATGGGGCGATATCAGAGAAATAAGATGATTTTAGATGTAAGAATGCGATGTTCTAACAGGTAAGTAGACAACAGGAGGGACCTGTAGACAGCGCCTTACATTGATGGAGCATCCACGAGTTGGCTTTCCTAGCAATGGGAAGTTTTGTCGCCTGCAATCACGATGTACTCATATCTGTTGTATGTATTTGAACTGGTTGAAATCTGTTTCGCCAAGTCCATCATATAATATTCTTAGCTTGACCAGCGGGGAAAGGCAAAATTCAATTACTCATTTTCAAAATTCAATTTTTTAAAAAAAGGTTCGGAACTTTTTAAACGTAACAGATGTATTTTCAGTCTATTCAGTTTCTATAAAATGAATTCATAGTTTTAAGATTGTGTATTACGTATTATTCATTTCCGCAGCAATTCTATAATTCTTTAAAAATAAATTACCATTTTACTTATTATTTTTCTTGATTCTTTGAATAACCGACGACTTTTGTCTGGAATTTGATTTCTTAGTGAAGTATTTTTTACAATGTATAATTCACCACATTATTTTTGTTAATTTTTTTTGGAGAAATTCATAAAATATAAACATTTCAATTGTTTAACTGTAAAATAATTGATAAATTTATAAGCTAATTTCGGTATCGAGTATACTATTGAATAAAATAATAATTTTCCAATTTGAATAAATGATAGAACTTCTGTAAAAACATAAACGACTATAAGAATCAAATAAAAAGAATTCAAATAGGATTCTTACCTTGATATCTTCTTTCCAAAATCTGGTTGTTTTTGCAACGCTCGTTCGTGGTGCTACTTCTTTGATCTAAAAAAAGGCGCATCTTATGAGCTAAGCATGAACCCATCGTACACAAAGAATTTTTAAAATACGCACAATTAATACAAAATTTGCAAAACACTCTCCTCTTATTTTTTTTTAAATTGAAAGAAATTCGAATATTGTAGTATGTTAATGTTTCAGGCTTGATTCATCTGTCTTTTCTTCGCTTAACTTTAAGGCATCAGGTACTGCATCACGTGCTTAACTATTTTTGCATCACGCTATTTTTGGAAAGAATACCACCCTGAAAACCTTATCATGTTTAAACGGATTATATATTTTATAGTCTACGTTTGGGGCTATATTACTATTTTGTCGTAGTTTCTAAATCAAGTCTACAAATTCATAAAATTATATCAAAATCATTTAAAATGCGAGATATTTCCATTAAATTTGAAACGGAAGTGCGCAAGAAAGTCTGAAGCATTAAATGTTTTTGAAATTGAAATATACTTATTTTTTGAATTAAAGGCTGTACTATGAAAGCCGACCTTCAGATTATTTTTTACATCTTAATGCACTGAAAACATGTTCTTAAAAATCTTTTCTTTTTAATTTAATAACATGGTCAATAAGCATGGCTGAACTTCTTTTCCACCAATACCCACTACCACTCATGGTAATCTTCACGCTTCTAGGTCCAATGGCATACAGTGGTCTGAAAATAACTGCTTCATATACAGATATGATTTCTGATACCTACCTTTAAGACGACCATCGCAGAGAGGAAAATGCAGACTATATTGACCAATGCCAAAGCTAACGACACAAGTCCCAAGACAGCGCATTCCCGATCCATTTCTGGGAAATAATTTATTTCGTAATTGACGGGTGGCGTCAGGGAAGGCTTGTAAAGACGCAACAGGCCATCTACTCGTACCTTATAAAGAAACAAAAATAAGGCAGTTTACTTCAAATCCAATTTTGAAAGCATTAAGCATTAACGCTTA
>BGPR01002874.1:71484-157296 GCA_013235015.1 Araneus ventricosus | reverse complement strand
TACAAGTTATCAGTAACGTCAGTTTGTAATACGATTAAGAGAGCTCGTTTTTTATAAGAAATAGAGAGTAAGTCGGATTAACGCCGGGTTAAATGTCTATCGCAGCTTTGAAGTTAAAATTACTTTGAATAAACTGGAGATGAGGATCTCACCGCACGTGTGCTCGAGAAAAAAGATGCCCGCACCAGTAGACAGGCTGTATGAATGGAAGATTGAATGAATGTTGAAAGAATGCTGAATGAGATATCTTGTGAAATAATGCAATATTCTCTAAGCAGATCAAATACCCATTCAATGAATTAATATTTGGTCTATATAAAAATTCTGTGAATATGGACAACGGTAATTAACTGTATGAACGAGATGGAGAATCCTGGTCTCATGTGCTCGATAAAAACATGCAATCACATTCTATGAATGACGAAGTATGAATGGAAAGATGAATGAAAGAAGTTGAACGGAAAATGACTGAGGATATATCTGGTAATTGAAATATATCAATATTCCTTTTCAAATCAAAATTTTGAATAAATTAATTTTGGGGTCCATATAAAATTTAGGTTTGACAAAATGGTAGTGCTAATGATTGAACGGAGATGGAGGAACCTGAGTCCAGCGTGCCCGGAGAAAAACATGCAAATCAAATTGAGAATAGGTATATAGCATCCAGATTCCAGTGATTGAAAATTGAAATTCCAATGAGTCCTTTTCATATTATTTATTATGAGTAAAATGATAAATATGGAAGATATGAAATTATAGTTATTTATTAACTGATTTACGAGATTATAGTAAAACTTCCCTGGAATCTTTCCATTTCAAGCACATCTTCCGTTTCCATGCCTCGCAAATCTAACTTATGGGAGCAGAAGCGTAAAGCATGCACAAAGCGCATCTGGAAGAACCGAATCAACGTATGAAATGGTAGATGAATGAATGTAAACAGAATGCTGAGTGAGGTATCTTTATGTGAAATAATGCATATTCTTTTGCAGATCAAAAAGTGTACCCATTCATAAATTCATATTCTATATATAAAATTCTAGTATAGAAAAGGATAATTAACTGTAATGCGGAATAGAGACTCCTGATATATTTGAGTATGATATATCTCTCCATATATATCTATTTAAACACGTCAAAATTTGACGAGAAATTTCTCGAATGATGAAGCAATTTTCTTATCATACCATGACGAGTGGTTTTCTAGTTTATAATATTATTCTATGTTATTTTTTAGTTGAGAATAAATGTCAAGAAATACAGAAAATAAAAAATCAACAAACCTTTAGCAAATACTTAATCTATTCAAACATTTTTGTCTCTAAATTTTCTGCTTGGTGTTTTTATTTCTCCTACTAGATGATGCACTTGGAACTCTGATTTGTAAGCTCGTCCATTCAGAACTCCAACTTCGATGGATTGAAAAGAATGAGCAGGGATGTAAGGCGAGCGTCTACATCTAGGGGTGTATATACAAAAATCCGACTTCTAATGATGAACTCACGACTTTAAAAAACAGACTATTTTTTGATACTACGTCCAATATATCATGTTCAAATTACGTGATATGGAAGACCATTTTAGATATGAGATGATATATCTACGGAATCACCAAGGACAAGATTCTACTATAGATATCACAATTGAAAATAAGTGGAAAAGACAGCTCAAATGAGAAGAATCGACGATTTAGATTCCTTAAAAGGAAAACTTTTGTATTCGAGAAAAAATATAGTATATTGAGAAATTTTTTAATCTGCGCGTGCGAGAAATGCTATATACTCTTCTTTCTAATTTTGAAAACCATATATATAGGGTAGCTTAGAATAATTAACTGAATACTCGCAAAATTCAAGAAGCGAGTCGGCTTGAAGGGAAGAATTTGTTTCACTCTAAGAGAAATCATAACGAGGGAGTTTTCACAAAACTAGTACTGTGCCAAATTAAATTCTCGATACTGCAGATTAGCAGTATGGCAAAAAAAACTGCTCTTGCCAAGAAACACAAAACAACAACAAACCAATATACCGAGATCTGACATTTCCCTAAATGTTGAATGTTACCCATGCATCCTTATAAGTTATAAGCACACGTTTAAATTACTTGACTCCATTACCTATTCCTAGGATTAAAGGTTAAATAATATCATTGGTGATATCCTCATTCACTATTTGCTTCTTTGGAGAACAGCTTAACCACTCGCCTTCTAACATAATATTTCTGACTTTATAAGATATTAAACTGGAGATTTTAAATATAATTGCCTAATATACCTTGGCTCTGTTAAATGTAAAAATATGTTATACAGATATCGTAGTTCCTTGAATGTCCATGTTACTACATATTACTTTGAATATTACTCGATTATTAGCATACGTCACGTCTTTTATGTAAGTTTCGAGTAAAAAATTGATTATATTCAGTCAATGCGGATATCTTCTTTAATTATCAGTATACATTCGATATTCAACAGTTTAATTTTCTAGCATATCTGAGTATTCTTAATTTCAGATATTGTGAAAAACTCTTCAAGCTTTAAGCAAAACACATTCCGAAAACAATTTGTTTTAGAGAAACTTCATATATCTTGAATACGTTTGCCTATTATACGAAAATGCTTGTAATATTGCGCACATCACTGCAATCATTGAATTTGAAAGGGTTCAAAACATTATCAGTTATTTGTGAACGGTGAGCAATCTTTTTCATTTCATTTCTAATTATCCTAAATGCCCCTCTTCGTAACTGAGACCTTCAATGTAAAATTGCAAGTTAAACCATTACATTAATATATGTCGACGCTGAAGAAAATCTCCTACAGCCCTCTGGGAATGTATTCGAAAACTAGAATTTGATTATGTATACCTACTTTGACCCTAAAGGTTTGTTCAGGCAAAGCTGAGTGTTCATTAACGCTTGCAGCAAAGCTGATGAAATTTCATCTCCGAAACTCTGTACTGAATTTTCCTGAACTTCTACCATATAAAGAGTAGGTTTAATTCACAATTTGTACATTGGAAGATCGTACGAGGCATTTAGGGGACCACGAAAAATGATGAAGTGGAAAAGGATTTGGAGACTCACCCTTCTATCAGAAAGCTTGATAATGTTCTTGAACTACTCAATTTTTATAAATGAGCATTTTCGAAAAACAACACGAAATTTTAGGGAAGATATAAAAGGTTTCATTTAAAATCCTAAATTTTTTCCTGTGTTTAGTCAATACTGCAGGTTTTTCACGAAACTTAATACGAAAACTGCTCTCGATACTTCAAATGAGAAAATTACTAAATATATTGTAAATAAATACTGATACAATAAAGACTATCAGCTTGTAGTAATAATAATTTTATCATGCACTGCGCCTCAAGGTCATGCGAATTTTTCTTTCAGAACTTCGAAGCATGATATAGGTAACTTATATAAATGTCCACATCTGCGAATATCTCAGAAAGATATCGGGATTTTTGGCAGAGTACATAGTGTTATATGCCATCTGCTACTCGATGAGCATTTAATCGATGTTCTCTTTATGTGATTTTGGGTATTATCACTACTATATCAAATTTGTCACGCTTTAACCTCCTGTTAAATAATAAATATATTAATCATTACTAGGATTAAGATGTCACTAAACTTTATTTACGTTGAAGATAAAAAAGACACAGATTAATAGCTTCCTCCATTTGTAATTTCTATTAAAAAAAAAAATTCGTTGAAAATTGGAAAATTAAATACGTGTAAATCTTGGGTACCATATGCGGCATCAAAAGTTAAAAGAATGAGACAAAATGATAAATGTGCAATACTCTGTCTCCTGAAAAATATTCTGACAAAATTAATAGTAAAGAAAGTGTTCGGTCCAATTGGACAATATAATACCATCATTGGGCCTTTGTAGCAGATAGAGCGAGAGAACTCCGAGAATATATTTTGACGCATCCCTTTCTTCCAACTGGATACAAAATTTGCATAAAAGAGATTAATTTTGACACGTAATCAAATTTCATTTCATCTAGTTTTCTGCACTTTTTTAAGATTCTTTCCATACTCACAAGTAGAGAGGAGGGCGCAAGCGAACTTTTGAAGGATTTTGATCTAAAATTCAACCGATTCTATGATAAAACGAAGTTAATTTTTTATCTATCTAGCTGGTCGTGCATGAGATCTCGTCGTGCCCATAACACGGACGGAAATAGATAGATATGTAGACGAATTTTACCAAAATTTGTTTGAAATCTAAAATTTACAGTGTTATGACTATATACTATGTTCTCATCTGTTCTATGTTGCGCTTATGGTTAGGCATTTAGAGACAGACATAGCCATAATCTAAAATATTTTTTTTCCGGCTCAGGGAAGTTTCTACACTGAAATTAATCAAAATATTTCATCAATTTTTTTGAATATAATATTTTCTTTGTGATCTTTCTGTAAATAATGAAGTGATAAAAAAACGCGCAGATGTCGTAAATAATCCGTTTTAGCACTCGCTGGTAATGGCACCCAGGGCAAGTGCCCTGCCTGCCTTACTTTAGCTATGCATGCACTGACCTGCAGTTAATTGTCGTAAAATTTTAAATCCATAATTTATATTTTCAATGTTATTTGCAAAAGTTGAAACTCCAATTTCAATACTCAAATATAATTCTCAAAGCAGACAGTTGAGTAGAAGCCATTGCTTTTAGCTCTTTTCTAATGATGTAACCTGATAAATATCTTCCCAAAACTCATAAATATGAGGATACGTACTGGAGGATTTCTGTAAAAAGTATTGATCTGCATTTTAAGCCAACATTTTAGTCGATCATTTTGTGTAATACATTTAGAAAGTAATTATATTTGGTTAATTTTTTCCGCATTACGCAAGAAGTGTACAAAAAGATTTGGGCGGAAATTAATCAATTGTAATGAATTTAGAATATCACCTTTATCTTTATCATTAAAAGGTTTTATACTTAATTCAGAAAATAATTCCTGTTGCTTCAACCGCTATTTTCCTATTGATTGCGAGATGAGCTTTTTAAATCCTTTCCTTTTAACCGCAAATGACCAACAATGGCTGCCCTTTTATTGTTGACAAATGGCCGCTTAGCAGCATCCTGCCTCGTCCCCCTGCCCTCCCTCCCTACCTTTGGTCGAAAAGAGAAACGGTCTCCTTGAGCGACCTTGACCGCAATTAATGACAATTTAAAACCTTGTAAAATTTAAAGTATTTATCGCACAGTACTTATACTAATATCATTGGAAAGATAATTGTTTGCACTTTAAAATGGTATAAAAATCATTTTCATGTGATAGTTCCTTCGGAAGTTATTCCCTAAAATATGGCTGAAAACGTTCACAATTTCCATTAATTTTTAAATAATTAAAATTTGAATAAAAATTTTTAAAAAAAGCCTCCGAGGTGTACGTTCCCACCCTCCAAAGTATACCTGTACCAAATTTCGCAGCTCTAAGTTCAACGGCCTATTCTGTAGACCTCCAACAGACACACACACAAACATTCTCTTTTATTATTAGTAGAAATTCTCTTTTATTATTAATAGAGATGGCTTCTGATCAATATACTTTGTTTCTGCAAAAAACTTCAGCCATTTCTCTTCCAAACTCAATTTCATAGTTGCTGCGCAATTTTTGTTGGTATTACTTTTCTCTAATTAAACTTAGGTTTAAAAAAAAAAACGTGTCAAATAGTAACACGAGACTGAGTAGTGAAATACGGTAGTGAGCCCCGTATATACGGGACGTATGGCAACCCTAGAAATATGAAAACGTATGTGGTACCACCGATGGAATATCCAAGTGTAAGACACGGTGGTGAAAATAAATTATTGAAAGGAAATATTAATTAACACGACGTGAATGTGTTAATCAGTATTTCCTGAACTAAAATTCAATTTATCGTTATTTAACGCTTCATTTTCTAATTTATTTTTAATTTTTGCAGGGGTGGCGCCAGAGGGGGACCAGCCCCCCCCCCCGTCGGGAGGATGTGTCCACCCGTCGGGGAAAATTTTTGTACTGGGTATTCAACTAGCTGATACCAAAAAGTAGAAAATAATGGAAATTAAGTTAATTTCTTTTTTAGTTCACTAATAAAAGTGTGCTTTTAAAAACTGTTTTCATTAAATATTTATAGTTATTCTGTGTGTGTGTGTCGATGATGCTACACTTGTTCCAAAATGGTGATTATATTCTAGTCAAATGCACAAGATCGGTAATTCTCGTATAAATCACGGTTAAAGAACATCCACTGAATTAAATTAGCAATAATTGTATTCAAAATTTATTAAATACCGATAAGACAGCCTTGAATATTTGTTTTGAAAGGTTAATTAAGAAGCATTTTTAAATCATTCAAATATTCTCCGGATTGACAAAAAGCCCCCCCCCCCTTCCGTCTTCTTTTAGTATCTTGTGCTTTTGATTATACAGCTTGCATCTCTGAAAAGATGATTTTCATCTCAGAACCACACTTGCGTACAGCTCCCTCTGTGCAAGTTACAGGATATAAAATTGATCTGATAGCGTACGAAAAATGATCTGCTCAAAGCATTTTTGCATCCTTATACAGATTTCAAAGGCACATACTATATATCTGAAATAGTTAAAATTTTATCTTCAATAATCTCAGAAAGCGACATAACTAGTCTTCGTAAATTCCATCCTACGCGATTGCAGCGCCACATAGCGCAGTCGCAGGGAATTCATATTTCTTCTCTTCTGAGTATTGCGCAATGCAATACTTAGAATGAAGCGTTTTTTTTATTATTAATATTATTGACATGAACTCAAAAACATGAGCTCATGATTTTGTACTCACTTTTCTTGTTCTATTTACTACTTTAAATTATTCCTATATCACAGCAAACTGCGAATGAAAGACAAAGGATGTTTGCAAAAGATTATTTTGAATGGGTAACAAATATTCGCATTCAAACGACACCAATTTACAGTTGACAAAATAGGCTACCTCACAACAGAAAATATTCTGTGTTACTGAATTTGCGAAAAGTGAATATGTAAATACAGAATATTTCAGTCTGATAGGTGGAGTCAAGGGAAAGGGAACAAAGCTTTCGCTCTCGGAGACATTGGCAACTGATTTAATATTACATTTTTCTTAGATTGTTGTGCCACCTAACGGAGAACGTGAAACTAAAATTGATGCATGATAACGTTAGACGGCATCAAAGCATGGTCGACTGTGACATTTACATTAAGTTAATTATTCCGAACAATCGTTTTCGTAATGTAGCAGAGAGGAACGTCGAGGTTTTAAACAAATGTATTTAATACACTGGTGTGCAAAAATTAAAGACCGTTTCCTAAAATGCGAGAAATTTGCAATTTATTCATACAATCGAGTGTCGGACACGTTTTACGCTGGATATTCAGTCACGAGGTCATTTAGGAGACCAACCAGAAATTGATGAAGACGAAAAGAGATTTCGGCCTACCCATTTTCACAGAAAGCTGCAAATTGTATCAATGGTTTTGTTTTATATGCTCTTTGCTTGCATGCAATTTCGTAAAAATAGCGTAGATATTCGGGAAGATATAAAGGTTTCTTGAAAAATTCCCAAATTTTCTTGCAAGTTTTTTGCTTATAACACACATATTTTGCAATCAAATTAACGAAACTTACAGAACACTCGACAATACGTTTCAGAAATAATTGTATTGAAATTTGAAGTAAATACGTTGAATATTAGAGGAAATATGTGTATTTGTACTAAATAATTTTTTACTGCGCATGTGCAAAGTCAGATATATATTGCAATTTATATAAAATTCCAGTTGAATCCAGTTAAAATTCAAAAAGATGTTGGCATTTAAGTGAGGGGAATTTAAATTTATCTTTGAGAGAAGCTAAGTAGTGAGGGTTCTTGCACAAACTGATATTTTATAAACTTGAATCTTCGAATGGTTATCGACGAAATGCATTTAAATAATCTATTTAATTGATAAATGTAGTTGAGTATTCAAGATATTCAACTTTCCTAAAATTCAATGGTACTGTTCTTAGATTCAAATTTCGAAAGCATCTATTTGTGGAAAGCATCTCTTAGTTTCATTGAAAGAGAAATTTAAATTTACCTCACTTAAATGCCGACATCATTCTGAATTTTAACAGGATTCAATTGGAATTTTTATACAAATTGCTCTAGATATCTGGCTTTGAAGTTATAAAAGAAAAATTATGCTACGTTTCGCACATTCGCAGTAAAAAATTATTTAGTACAAATACTTATATTTCCTCTAAATATTCAACGTATATACTTCAACTTTTAATACAATGTCGAGTGTTCTGCAAGTTTCGTATAATTTGATGTATGTTATAAGCAAAAAGCATGCAGGAAAATTTGGGAATTTTTAAAGAAACCTTCATATCTTCCAGAATATCCATGCTATTTTGATAAAATTTGCAGATCATTATCAGCTTCCTTCAGGATGAACCGAAATCTCTTTTGGTCTTCATCAATTTCTGGTTGGTCCCCTAAATGACCTCGTGACTGAATCTCCAGTGTAAAACGTATACGATACTCTTTTGCATGTTACACGATCCTCCACAACTGATTTCGAACCATAGTTTTCGTATTAATTGCAAATTTCTCGTCCGGTCATTAATTTTTGAACACTAGTGTAGTTCAATTTAATCACACATACAAGATGAATTGTGTTCCGTAACTTCAGCTTCATAACAAGAATCTACACGTGTCGAAAAGATAACAAACAATCTCTCAAGGTTCATAAGATCTCACGGGAAATACGAAACGCATGAGCAGTTGTGGCACGCCCATTAGGGCTACAGATCTGCAGCACACCCTTAAATTATTTTGCTTTTGTTATTATTTTTTTAAATCTTATTTGGTTATTTTCTCACAATGAGGAATTCGACTAACAACTAAAATGAAAAAAATATATAATAAATAAATAGAATAACGAAAACGAAGAAAGGAGAGAGAAAATACAACAATAAATACAGCTAAGTGACGCTTCGGGAGGCGAAACCCAAGTTTCCTCCCATTGGTTTAGCGAAGGCTCGGGGCTGCAATCTCCGCAGTCCCTTGGCGCACGGCCAATAGTGAGATGCTCCTTTTCTTCCTCCCTCCCACCTAACTCTGGACTTTTCTCTCTTGATATGTTCTTTTTCGCTCATTTTCGTTCGCTGTTATTTGGTTATGGTTCCCGACACTTTAAAAATTGCATCCAAAAGGAAAAACAATGAGAGTAAAACTGTTTCATTAAATAACCGTTTCTATATTGAATATAATTCCTTTCCATGTCATAACTAGAAGATCGCCCGTCATGGTATGACGGGTGATTGCTTCTTCATTTGAGAGATTTCCCGTCAAATTTGACGTGTTTAAATAGATATGCATGCGAGAGAAATGTTTAACATTGATTGAAAACAAATAAAATAAACATATGTTTCATGACAGGAAATATTTTTTTTATTTACATATTTCTTTATTCAAAAATCCTCTTGGTAAAAACAACATTCCGTTTGAAGTATTTTTCGTTGTTTAACAATTGTATTATAATTCAATAGCCATGAAATTCTCAGTTTGTCAAGCGTAAGTCAAAAGTTAAAATTTCAAAGAAATTCTTTTTCGAAATTCTAATCAAAACAAAGCACTTCTCTGCTTGTCAAACGTCGCCAAAAAATATTATCAAATTATGTCGTCACGATTGCATTAAATAATCAGATGCATCGTGGCTATCTATATCACGCGCATGATATATCACTGACGTAATTCACTACTTCTATTAAAAAAACGGAAATTAATTTGAAATATATGATTAAAATATAATTTAAAATTTCTCGGGAACTATTGATCATAACGAGATAAATTTGAAATCAATGGGTATCAAATTTTATTTCACTCTTTTAGAACTATTAAATTTGAAATTAGGAAGACAATTACTTTTTTAAATTTAAAATTACTGAAACTTAGGTTCTCTAATAACGAAATAATGCTGTTTAACGTCCCGCAGTGCTATGGCTCGAGTTTCATTGTTGGTGACGTCAGAGCGTTACCGAGAGATCTGGGCTATTATATTAGTAATGCATTATATTCTTATTATTTCGCAACTCATCGTTTATTTTTCTTAACGGAGAATAAACCGTTTTGCCGCGTTGTAAGAAAATAAATAAAATAGAAAGTGAAAACAGATTTGCAAGATTTTCAATCGCAATCAGCAAAAGCGTTGCGGCAGCTACCATACTGTAAGAAACTGCAACTGAAGGCAGTTTTTTTGTTTTTTTTTTTTTGTTGTTGTTGTTATTTCCTTTGTTATAGAAGTCTGGTTTCAAGCCGGATCTATGTCTCCAATTGCCGATATCAATCGGTCTCACATATTGTCAATGAACAGATAGTAAACTTCCACAACGCTTGCTCAACGTTTTCGGTAGTTCGATATATATATTTTCAAAATCCTTCTATTATTTTAAAACTGATAAAAAACTAAAAAATAACTAAAAAAAATTGAAAAATAATTTCTTTGAGATTTTCTATTTGGTTTTACAATGACGATTTTTTTTTTGTGTGTGTGTGTTGTTTCCTTCTGCAAAAATTTCATAAAATGCAAGCCAAATGAGATGCCCAACCTCTATTTCAATGATTTTATAATATAATCAGAATTTTTCTTTTCCATAACTTTTGACAAAGATGGCGCCGCTACCAAGACATAACAAAATCAGTTAGGCTAAGCGCATACAGGCAATTCCTTCCGCAACTAAACAGTTTAGTCGGATTGCCTGCACCGCGCGATTTCACGGCGACTAAACTGTTTAGTTGCGACGGGTGCGCATACATGCGATTTTTAATCTCTTTCGATTCTCCATTTTTGGATGCTCTGGCTGTCTTTTCACGCACTGCGCACGCGCTGCGAGCTCCAAAATGATTTTTTTTATAGTGATACAATTTAGTTTTTCTCAAATTCATTTTCAGCTCACGAAGCTATCATTTCAATGATTAGACTGGATGGTGAACTTTCGTTTTCATTGATTTCTTTCTTTATCAAATGCTTTGATGATCATTACTAGTAATAGGCGAGTTCTGTACATAAGCCTATAATTCGAATTTATTAGGTTAATTTTAGGTCAAAACTGAAATCGTGCTCATTTCTGAATTGTTTTCGTTAGTTAAATACGTCCGTATCTTTTAAGTGCCAGCGAATTATCTTTAAGGCCTATAATTAACTCAAGAACTCGCTCTTAGCTCCTGTTCTATGTATTTAATTAAAAAATAATTACTCAATTTTTGCACTCTAGGTGCTGTACATATATTTCTTTATTTAAATTGCTTTTTTATTTATTGGAATAACTAATATTGCTTTATACATCGAAATTATTTACTGTTTATTAATTAATTACGTAATATTCATTAAAACTTTAAAATAAATCTTTATCTCTTGTGTTTGTTTTTAAACCCAATTTTTCTTAATTCGAACTTTTGGATACATCTAATTTTCATTGTGGATCCCTCAGTTTCAAATTAACCAAATTCGAATTTGATATCTATATTCAATTTACAAATAGTTCGCGGAACAATTTATCAAAGTACATCAGTTTTTTCAGAGTAAAGTAGCCGACTACTACTCTACTGATAATAAAGGAGAATGTGTGTGTGTGTGTCTTGGCGCTCTACAGGTCAGACCACTGGACTTAGAGCCACTAAATTTGGCACAAACATACTTTGGAGGGTGGGAATGTGCACCTCGGAGCCCTTTTTAAAAATTTTAATTAAATATTAAGCGAAATTTTGGCGTTTTTCCTTTATAAGTTCCGAAAATATTACAGCATAACGCCATCTTGAAAGTGCAAAAAATTACCTTTTCAACGATATCAATTAAGTTGCCGTACAATATTTTCTCTAATTTTAATGAATTTTTAAAAATATTTTTTGGCATAATTTACTACAATACTCTTCATTGTTGCAACGCAATTCAAACCGTTTTCATTGTTTAAACAAACATTTAATTGCGTGTTTCTCCATCATTGTTGAAAGATAAGGCAATATCTTAATGTTTAATGCTATGTTTTAATCAGCACATTTTCATCCAGTTAATATGAGGCTGGAAGTAAAATGTACCGCGCCATTTTAAAGTTAAAATCTAATATATATTTTGCAAGAGGAATAAGAGTGAAGTTGATGCCAACAATGTGCAGTTTGATGTTGCATGACACAACCAGTCACTTGACTCTATTAGGGACGTTCATGCAGACAATGAACAGAACAGGTGTAAATCTACTGAAAGAACATGGATTAAATGTCTATCACAATTTGAAATTGTTAAGGGAACCATGTATATTAAATTATGCATAAGAGATTCCATTGAAATTATATTCCCGGTGAGCAAGCTAGTCGCCGAAGATGGCTAGTACACAATGAATACGAAAAACATAGAATGCGACACGATTCTAAATATCACTAGCTCATTCCAAAAAGCGCACATCACTATAATTAAAATATTTTGTCTATTATTGAAGTATATTGAGTAAATAAATGTTTCATATTTAACAAATGTTAAAAAAAATGTTTCATAGTTTTCAAATGTTTATAGCACAGGTCACATGCGTTAAATTAAGTTTGCCCAAGTGACAGCTTCTCTTGTGACTCAAAATTTTTTTTCACTCAAATTTTGAAACGTAAAATGGCTACGTTTTCATTGAAGTCTTTTAAAAAGTCATATTCAATGATATCTGATTCATCGCTTAGTTGAGAAAAAGGGATGTTGACAAAGAGAGATAAATAATATAAAGGATAAAATTAAAACTACTGATTTCAAAGCATCTGAAATATCAACTAAGAAAATACCAATTGAGCTAATTAAAATTATGTAATAAAACACATGCATTATTAATAAAAATGGAGTAACAATCATTAAAAGTATGCAAATTTATTATTTATTTTAAAAGTAATAACTGATAATAAATATAGCGCACGCCTTCTTTCTATACACTCAATCAATAATTCCATATCAATCCTAATAATCTCAGCCATTTTTAGAGCTAAATTATTTTAAGAATAGCGCACGCGCTTCTTTAAAACGCCCCGTCTAGTTAACGCGCCAATTTCTGAGCTCGCTTTGTGACCTTCACCCCTTGAATGAACAGAGCAGAGCAACTGTTTAGTTGAATGTATGCGCTCTCCAGTAGAAACCCATGTACTTTACGATAGTTGTGCGATTCTTTAATCAAAAGACGATCGCTGTGGTTTTACGACTGTTTAGTTGCCGATCTTTAAAGTTGCATGTATGCGCACTCTAACTTGAGCCCATGGTCTTTTAACATGCAACTAAACTGTTGCCCGATTAATAATTGCATGTATGCGCATAGCCTTAAGATACGAATCCAAAATACTTCGATACTTAAGATTAATCTTCGTAATAAAAAGGACTAACCATATTTTTTAACTAAATTCTGCTTCTAAAATTTTTGTTATTCCTCATAAAAAAATGTTCAATTAACCAGAATGTAAGTGATTAATTTTTATTCATTAATGGATATCATATGCCATTGCGAATAACAATCCAAAAATATAATTTATTTTCTTTGCTTCGAAAAGTTTGAGCCAGTTCCACCACATTTTATCACTTCAGTCAGAAGCACAAATGTCAGACAGCGAAATATCCTTAACATTTGAGATTGTTGTGTCAACTCCTCAGATTGCCGTGAAGAGGCGCTGCAGTTGGTCTCTTCGAATTGTGCTTAGCTATGTTGCTTCTATAATTATTGCAAAAAGCTTTCAATAGTTATGGGTCTTTAATGGACTCCTTGTATAAGATGGTCTTAACGCGGCAGATTTTTTCTAGAATTTTGTTTACTTTGATCCGATTTTGAAGTTTTATGAGAGCAATCGACTGCTACTATTAACTGAATCTAGAAACGATCGCAATTCGCTCGCCATTTTACTTATTAAATTTCTAACAATTGTTATAACATAAAGCATTCAAAATTATATCTGGAGCTACAATAATAATTCTGATGTATCAAACAGAATTTTATAATAAAACTATGAGCAAAATATGATACTACAGTCACCTAAGTAGATTTGACAGAGTTCGTCTACTGAGTGGGCAGCAGAAAAAACAAATATAGATATGGCTTATACAATAACATTGTCAGAAAACTGAATTTTTTAAAAGCAAAAGGACGGCAGACAATAGTACGAATACACTACCTAGAATGCACTTTCCAGAATTATGTAAATGTTGCTTAAAGGAACTTGCTTCGCATATTCAATTTGTCTCTGAAGCATTTCCATACAAATAACTTCTTTATCAATTATAACTATTTTTATGCCCATATAAAAAGGGAAATATATAATTGCACTTCAATTTAGATAGTATGCACTTGGTACATGCAACTATAATTCGAATACTCTGCACTATAAATTTTATACTTTACACTTGATTCATGGAACTATAATTCGAATACTTTGAACTATAATTCGAATACTTTGAACTATAATTCGAATACTTTGAACTATAATTCGAATACCTTGCACTATAAATTTGATACTTTGCCCTACAAATTTTTCACTTTGTACACGGAACTATAAACTGAATACTTTGTCTTAAAAATTGAGTTTGAGTGCATAGTATCAAAAATTTTAAATTGGACAGATTGCTAACTCAAAAAAGGAAATAAAAAAATATAGATATTACAAAAAAGTTTATTACAAAAAATGAAACAAGGTTTAAAAATGTATAAACCACGAGTAAAAGTTACTCGTTTCTGCTGCACTGAGACCTATTATTTGATCTCAAATTATTACTGAAAACCCCACCGAGTTCAAGAAGCTGTGGATTTAGCTGAAAGAATAGAAAAAGCTTAAAACATGCTTATTACTGTTATAAATGGGATGATAAATGATTGTCAGAGTTCGGAAAATTTGTCTCAGATTCTAAAGTCAAGCAGTAAAAGTTAAGCCAAATCTTTGGAGTTAGTATCCAAGCAACTTGAGAGGCTAAATGAAAGAATGGATAGGTGTGAAAACGGTAGATAAAAAAGGGATAAAAGTGTAAATAACACTTCGCCAGATAATTGTACACTGCCTATTAAATGTTATTACTGTGGGAAATTAGGACATTATGCTAGAGAATGCTGAAAGAAGGTGGTTGAGAGACGTTTCGATGGACAGTACATTGGTCAAAGAAATTTGAATTATGGGATATGAGGAAATTATCAAACATATTCAGGTAGTCACCCAAACTAATTACAGCCTATGAAACAAGTTTTGTGAAGAATTTGTGGATATCAGTTCTCCGTCATAAGATTAATTAGGTTTACTGTCAAAAGTAAATGAAAGAAAAATTTTATTGGTATGATTTTGTAGCTGTCAATTACACTATTACATTTGTGTTTAGAATTGTATAGTAATTAAATTGGTACAGTTGAAATAAAACTTTTTTTCTCTTTACGATGGTGTAAAAATAGTAATCCTGCTATTAATATTTCAGAAGTTATTGCCGAAATATCTCTATCGTTATTTAATTAAGTACTTAAAGAATTAATGTATTCTAAAAGTTGAAAATAGCACATTTAAACTCGAAAGTAACCCCATTATGGCATGTACAAATTAATTATTACTGTTTAGAAGTGTTTGAGACAGACAAACACATGCATTTTCCGCTTTATATCTTCACATTATTTACGTTCTAACAAAATTGTTTTCCCTTTACGTTATTTTTTCGAAGAAAGTCAAAGTTTGGAATTGCAATAAAGAAATCTATTCCATAAATGTGTGCTTTTAAATTTTTATTACTTAAATAAACAGTCACAGAAATATCGTACTTAGAACAAAATGCGTTTCTCTTGTATCTTTCTCAGTAATAAAGCAAATAAAATTACCAGGAAATTTTATGATGCATAAAATTTTGATCCGCATCACGCAGTATTTAAAAGGTCTCTAAACTATTGGGTCCATCAGCCTAAATCAGTTCAACATGGAAAGCAAATTCAGAACAGTGGTTTTGTGCGTCTTAGGCTTATTTGTTATCGTTCAGGCTTTGCCAAGTGAACCAGAAGACGTGGCAAAATATGTGAAATGCGTTACGTATGCTGATTGCCTTTCAGGTAAGACTATGAAATTTTGAAGGAACTGTTTGAATGAAGTAATGGAAAAATTATTGTTATTACTTATTATGAAAAACGAAACCAGATCTTCGAAATTTATTCCATAAAATTTATAATGCCAGTTTATTACTCTTAGTTATTATTAAGATTGAAATTCGTTTGCAATTTTTACAGCTAGTTTAACGAAACGGAATTTTGAAGAAACAACTGAATGAATAAAGTAATGAAAAAATTATTGTTATCAATTATTGTCAAAAATTAAAGAAGATTGCAGAATCGTTTGCAATTTATTCTATAATATTTTTGATTACAATTTATTATTATTCATTATTATAAAAATTGAAATTCGTTTGCAATTTATACAGCTAGTTTAACGAAACGTAATTTCGAGTTAACTAGAACGGAATTTTTTAGAAATTGTATGAGTGAAGTAATGGAAAATCTACTGTTATTACCAATTGTGAAAAGGAAAGAAAATCTCACAATTCTTTGGAATTTGTTCCATAATATTTTAAATGCCAATTACTCAATTATTATTAAATTTTAAATTCATTTGCAGTTTATTGTTTAATTTTATTTTTCTTACCAGGCAGAATTAATGAAAGTTATAATTGTTTAAAAAATTTTCAATCAGGAAAACGAAACAAATTTAGAATTGTGTAATTTCTTAATTTTTTAATTATTTCATTGCCTGTCTAGATATATTAGACAGTCATGCTCCAATTCAAATTACCCAAACCCACATTTTTTTATTTGCTATTCTTAAAATATAGTTATTGATATAAATACTCGAAATTCGATTGAAGCGGAATTTGTTTAATAAATTTAATTGAACGCTTAAATTTTTGTAGCACTCAATATTTTTAAAGATATATTTAGAATTTATTTTATGACCTATTTTGCTACTGGAAAATTCAGTTGTATATTAAATCTATGTTATTTGAAGATATTAAGGGAAAATGTAAAACTAGTCACAATTGCATAAAGAGAATCAACTTTTATTTATGTTAATACTTTAGCATTAGCTTTTTGAAACAACTAAGGTATTAAATTCCACATTTAAGCATAAGATATATTAAGAATTAATAATGGAAAAATGTTTCTTGATTTATATGTAGTCTCTATATATAGATTTGACTTTGGGATACTGATTTCGCCAGTTGGGAATTCAAAATAAGTTCAATTAATTATAATTTAATTTGGTATTTTAATTTGCACTCATAATTTCTAAAATAAAACCATCAAATCGTAAAAAGTCTTCGAAAAATAAAAATCAAAAACTAAACATCAGCAAATTCTTTTAAAAATGAGATAATATTATATATGCTGTAATTTTATAATTTTATGACATGGAAGTACAAACTTTGGCCCGAAGATCTCAGGATTAATGTCTTCGTCTCTTCCTTAGAAATTTTCGGTTTCTGCCTTCTGTCAACAATGATTTTTTATAATGAATCCAATTTCACATTTTAAATTCACAGTAATACTGATAAAGCGTCACAAAAGTGTTTAATTTTGGAAGTTTGTCCGCTGTCTTCACCTATATTTTGTTGCATTCAGACATACAATTTTAAAGCAGTGTAAAACAAAATTAAAATTTATCAACAATTCTTTCATATTGCTTATAGATGCGTAAAATACAGCGACAAATTTTAGTCTGTTTGCATTTTTCGTGAATTCTTCATCAGATTTAGTTAGCGTTATATTAACTTCCCGCTTTAGAAACAGCACAAGGGCTAGTTTGGGACAAACCTCATATTGCGGTCAGGTTAAGAGGACGACGACTTAAATTGTTGTGGAAAGGTGAAATTCATACACAACTCGGAAAGAATAACGAAGTCATAAAACAAGAAAATAATTATTCGTCATAAACAAAAAAATTCTAGCAAAAGTATTTCGATTCATTAACAAAATTTAAAAATTCTTGCATTTGATGCTGATACACTGATCCAGTTCTTGAAAGTAAAAGTCCAGTTAATTAATATAAAGAAAAGAATTACAACGAGACATTTGATGACTTCATTCTTTATAAAATTTTCAAGCATCAAATTATTAAGATAAATTAGATGAAAAATTCACAAGAAAGTCAGAAAAAAGGAGTAAAACAACTAAATCGAAAAACCTGAAAGCAATTAATCCGAAAAGAGCCGCAATCGATGAAAGACAACATTATTACATAAAATTATATTGCTCCCAGAGCTCGCAAAATGTGGCTTCAACTGAAGAATAATCGTAGACAAAAGATTTTATAAAAAAATAAAAACTAAACAACCTTAATAAAGAGCTATCGGAAGAAGTAGAATAGAATCCCGCCTTGCCTACTTTATGAAGTATCACCTGTAGGTAAGGATTCTAAAAAATGGATGAAGTCTGCAAGGCAGGATTCTATTCTACTTTTTCCAATAGTTTATAATATGGTTGCTTAATTTTTCTTATAAAATGAAAACTTCACCTAACATCACTCATTATGTTGTGAAAAGTTTTGCCAGTTTCAAATCTACTAAAAATTTATTGTATTTCATGTAATTTTAACAACTAATTAAGTTGTAAATAAACGGATTGCTCCTTATGCCGTTCAAAATCTAACATTTTAGAGCTGTTTAGGTAAATGATAAAAAAATCACAAAAGCTATATATAAATATTGGAATTATCACATGGAAAAATATGATGTGTTAGAAGCTAACAAATTTTATTGTTTCAGATGGAAGACAAAAAATTATTGAATGCATCAATAACTTGAAACCAGAGGTAATAACTTTTGTCTACCTTTCAAAATTATTGTCTTCAATTCTCAGTTTCTTGAACTAAGAACTTTATAGCAGACTTTTTATGAATAAAGGAACTAAATGTAATTTTCAACCAATGTTAAAAAATTGACTCCCAATTTTTTGGATGAAACAATTGAAATTGACTGTAACATAAGAATCTTTGTTTAAAGAAACTTTTCATGACATGTTTCTTACGTTACAACAACCACAGAGAGGAACGCCGCACTGACTTTACATTCGGGTGATAACTCTATCGCCACTGTATACCCTTGGAATCGTAGTCAGAACGGTTCATTGTTGGTTGGATAGGTTGGAGTATAATTGTTTTGACAATTGTTAATTCTAAATAACAAATAAGAAGAATTTAAACAATTATGAATATAATAACTATAACGAATATTTGTCAAATATATGACAGTTTAAAATGCCATTGAGTTTTACTTAGTGCTGAAGTTTCTGCTTAGCCATTAGATGCAATATCGTCTTTTTGTGAAATTCGAATTTAATAATAATATTGTTTTTCAAATATCTTATCTCATTGATTTGAAGTGAAGTTTCTCAATCTTGCATAGGAAGTCCATAAGATTTTGAATCCTAGAAGTAAACAATCCTAGTGCAGTAATTAAAGTAAATTAAATAAACATTTTAATAAACTTATTCTGGAATTAAAGACAAGATAGTATTTTCATTTACAATGCAGAACATTGATTAATATTTTCGTTATATTATGCGAGTATATTTATTTCTTAAAAATATGTTTAGAAAATTTCGTTTCTTGTATTAAAATATTAAGTGACATTTTTTTCCATCAATAATACAAAAATAACGAGTCAACAATACAATATTAGCGAGAAATAATGTTTGTGCGTTAACATGTGTTTACAATACCTCATGTGTGCCTATAGATCATCATTTGGATAATTTTTCCTTTCTTTTCTTTCAATCTGGAATTCTTCGGGGTCACATGGAGTCTAGAAAATTCTCTTAGATGAATTTCTTAACATTTGTAGGAATCCCATACAGAAAAGAATTCCTGTTTTTATTTGTTAGAATCACCGCAGATGGATGACGCCTTGAAAGAGAACATCTGCCGGATCCTTTTTTCTTTTGACAATGCTTAAGCTTGTTCAAATTTTGCTTTTTCAATTTTTCATCTTGTTAGGAAATTTATTGCATTTACCCTATCAATTCATAGCAACTGGAGACGGTGACTCATATTTTTTGCTAATCAAATGCGGCTAAGTAATTAAGACAATATCTACCGATTAAATGCTACTGACAAATGTATCGTCCTGACATTTATGAATTAGAGACGCGAAAGTTTTTATAATTTAGTTTGTAATTTTAAAGAGGAAAAAAACTTTTGTAATTGCAACAACGTCACATTCAAATAAATAAACTATGAAAAGAATGATACCAAAATTATGTATGTAGGTAACAGATATTGGTTCATCCTTCTATATACAAGGTTACTCAAAAGTATTTAGACAACTTTTAAGGACAGCTCAGGCACACAAAAAAAACCATTTTAAAATCGAAAATGAGTTCTCAAACGCAAAGAGCGACCACTACACAGGGGGCACAGACACAGCGGACGGCAAGTACTTTGAATACTTGTTCTAATTACTTCAAAGGTTTACTGTTGGCACAACGTCCGTTTTGCTATAGTATCTGTCATGTGGCGTATGACTGTATTTTCCCACAACACTGTTCTATTATTGTAAATTTACATCCCATTAAACCTGTGTACACACACCAAGGATGCACTTCATCTAGGGATGGTTGCATTTTATTAAGTTAATCGCGAAGAGTCCCGTGTAGCTATCACCCTCTACTTTTGCAATACCATGCTCTATTGTAAAAATGACTTGTTTTTGTCCGGCTGACTTCTCTTTAAATTTGTCTAAGCACTTTCGGATCCCTTTGTGGAGAGACAGAGAGAGAGAGAGAGAGAGGAAGGCAATTTTTTTTAGACCACTAACTGAAAAAGATAGATAAACATACGCTATATGATCAAAACTGTCCGGAAACTGTCAAATTTCCACATTTTTTCGAATTTTTCAAGAAAGGTTGGACGAAGTGCCCTTGAAATTCGTAAAAATTAAAGAATAGGCATGAACTCACATTTTACTATGAATATTCGATCATAGGGGAAAACCCCAGAAATTGATGAAGAAGAAAATGATTGGAGCTCAACCCGTATCACAAAAAGTTGATAATAATTCGTAACTTTCAACAATGGTTATGGTTGATATGCACAATATTTACAAGAATCTTCGTAAAATTATCACGTATTTTCTGGTACATATAAAGAGAGCGAAGGATTATATTGAAATTGAAAGTAAATATTTCTTGAATATTCGAGGAAATATGAATACATTTATAATGAATATTATTTAATTCGCATATTCAAAACATGGCATAATTTTTCTTTCATATTTTCGAAGCCAGATATACAGGGCAGCTTACATAAAAGTCCCAGTTGAATTAAGTTAAGATACATTAAGATATATGTTAAGTAACGACATAAATTTCTGTTACTGTATAAGAGAAGATAAATGATCAGGGTTTTGATATAAATTTATATCTTTTAAATTTTAATCTTTGAATATTTATGTTGTGTAAATATTAAATGAAGGAAATACCCATGAATACTTATAAACTTAGTACATGATTTATATTTCAGTAAATTATGTATTATAAACACAAGAAATAATATTATGTTAATCTCATTATTTGCACAAACATTAGACTTATAACATTATGTAACTTGATAAACACTATAAGATTAAAAGCATCCGGTCACCTTCATGTAGCAAAAGATGGCCTCACTTCAAACTGGTTATTGACGCATCTATAGGATAAAGTTTATCGGCTTTCTGTGAAACGGGGTGGTAGTAAATCATTTTCTTCTTCTTCAATTTCTGGTGTTCCCCGAAATGTCCTCGTGAAAAGCTTCGCTATAAAATGTAATGTTCAAGCCTATTCTTTTACGGCATATGGCAGATGAAGGTTACCAATGTGGCTATAAAAAGTGCGAGTTCGTGCAGGGTATGATAAATGACGGGCAGATTGATGGTTGTGGCATAATATCCTAGCTGCTCTCAAAACCATACTTCACACTATCATATACATTACACTCACTTCCTTCAGAAAGGTTACTTCATGGTGACCCAGTGCAGACAACCCGGAATAAAAACACAAATTTAGGACGTTAACATATTTAATAGAGCAACAATTAAGTAGAAAAACATAAATTAAACTACTACATCATATGTCCACGCGCAGTGAGATGATAACAAAAAGTGAGAGAATGATCAGGTGGAACATCGCCTTTAAATACTGCACATACGCTGAAACACATATGCTGTACACATATACTATACTATTGACGTTGTTGGACAGGACCTTGTGTGGGCGGCATAAGGAGGTTCCAGAGACTTTCGGACTCGATCAATTCTTAAAAATAAATGAGATGCTTTGACGAGATCACCACTAGCAAAGACTGGACTGGATTAATGATTAATAGAAGGGACTGGTCTAAATAAGCGTACATGACGCTTCAACGTCTACAAAAATGATGATGCTGACATTGTTACTGAGGTATTAGCCACAAAACACTCCTGGCAGCTTCAAGGTAGATCCGTACACTAACTCTGCAGAAGATGTCGCTAAATCCTCTCTAAAACTCGTTCTGATGCCGAGTAACACAAACGGAAGAGCGTCCAGCCAGTTCTAAGGAGGATGCGTCATCAAAACGTTTTTCATAAGTCTATGGAATCGTTCTAGTGCTCCATTACTTTGCGGATGGTAAGAAGTGGTTCGAGTCTGCTTCGCACCTAAGAACTTTGAAAGAGAAGGAAAAGATTACTCTGAAAACTAGTACCACGATCAGAAGTAACTTTTTCCGGTACTCCGAATCTAGAAATCCTTCACAGCAAAAATGAGCGAACGATATTGTCCGCGGATTTATCCGGAATAGATAAAGCCTCAGGCCATCTTCTGACTCTGTCAACATAAGTTCATAAGAACATCATTCCTCAAACTGGACTGAGCGGTCCGACTACATCAATATTCACATGCGAAAAACGTGCTGATGGTAAAGGAAAATTTTCCACAGCTGACTTTGTGTTGCGTGTAACTTTAGATATCTGGCACTGGATGCGACTCCTACACAATAATACACAATCCTTGTTAATGTTTCCCAAACAAATCAATCTGTAACAGGCTTCTGTGCAGCTTTGACACCAGGATGTGATAATTTATGAAAACAATTGAAAATTTATCGACGAAAGGATGTCGTGTCATACGGACGCACAGTGCCCGTGGATACATGACAAAAAGAGGTTTTTCGGATGAAACAAAATACATGGGTCTGAGTCCCGATCCCAGAACCCATCAATGATTGCAGTTCCTGTTCCGAAAATTAATCCTCAGCTAAATCACGAAAGTCATTGAAATTTAACAAGCTAATCTCTGAAATTCTAGAAAACGTGTCAGCCACCACAATATCACTACCAGCAGTATAGCGTATGGCAGTCGTAAATTGACTGAAAAATTCAAGGCACTTTATTGACGAGGAGAACTTTTGTCATCTTTTCGCGTGAAGGCAAAAATAAGTGGTTTGAGATCGGTGTAAATAACAACCTCACCACCCTCCAGAATGTATCGAAAGTATTTCACACTCAAGCAAATAGACAACAACTCGCGGTCAAAAGTACTATACTGTTCCTTAGTAGCAGACAGCTTCCTAGAAAAACCCCAAGAGGTTCTATTGAGGATTCTATGTGCTGTTGAAGTACAGCACCAACTGCAAAATCCGAAACATCAGTTATTAAAGACAAATGAGCATTTGATGAAGGAAAAGACAGTGCTGTTACATCGGTAATTAACTTCTTACTGGATTTTCGTCCATGCAATGGGTATTTTGTCTTTCTTAACTTTATTTTTAACAGGACCACATGAACAAGCTTGCTCCTTAGCTACATCTTTCAGAAAACGAAGGTAAAAATTGAGTGTAGCCAGAAATCTTCGTAGCTCCTGAACAGTTTTAGGTAATGTAAATTCCTTTAAAAACTGTATTCTTTCAGGAAGAGGAGAAATTACCTTTGAAGAGACTGAAAATCTAAAAATTTTAATTCTGATTGACACAAAACACACTTTTGAGGATTTACCACAATCCCATGCTCACTGTGTTTACTAAAAACGAGATCTTTCTTGTGACTTTTCTGATCGGTTGAGGAAATAAGTAGATCATCTACATATGATTAACAAGAAGGTATGTCTCTGATGATACTATCTATGTACAGTCGTCAACAAAAAAAATGGAACAATCAGGTCTTCACAAAACTAGTGTAGATGTTAATGGCTCAAGGGGAGAGGTTTATTCAGATAAAATAACTGATTAACGAGTTATATGTTAATTGCTATCTTGAGATTTTCCCATTAGGGCTATCAATTATTTCCTCTGAATCGACCGAGTCATGAAATTAGACTCCCCAAAAACTTTTTATAGAATTTTTATTAAAGTTTTGAGAGTTATAGGTTTTGAAAAATGGCCTTTCCCATGTTAACTTAATTTTAAGAACTTTTGACGATATCTCGGAAAATATCATACATTTCTCGAAACGTTTTTCACTCACTAAAAGAATAATATTTTTCACATAAAGTCATGAAAAAAATTCATAAATAAAAAAATTATAATTTTAAAAAAATTTTAAACGTGACTGAAAAAAGTGAATTGTAGATAGTAAATATTTAACATGAGAGCAAAGCTGAGACGTTATGAAAAAATTAAGTGCATATCTATAATAGTTTCCTATATATTTACAAAAAACTGCAAATTCCCACAGTTGACAGGCAATGCCCTATTTTTGAGGGACAGTCTATTATATTTATTTTAACGGTCTAGTTTTCATGAGGTTCGTGATTCATGAAAAGTAGACCGATATATCTTAAGATTCTGTAGTATTATCCTCTTAAAATATGTATAGTTTTAAATTTTAATTTTTACATTTCTCAAAAAATAATTTTTTTCGAAAATTTTATGAATTGTAACAATTTTATATCTGTGACATGAAAACAATTTCTTTCTTTTTTATTCTTTTTTCTCTATTAAGCAAATGCATTCCTAATGCTAGTATGATAATGATTAAGCTGCATGAATATTGTAGCGAATGGTTTCCAAACCTTTATTCCCTCGCGTATCCCTAGACTAATCTTTATATTTTTGCGTACCCCTACTGTCATATCCTCCACCCATCAACAACCATCTATCTATGTCAAGAAGATTTTACCAATAACGATAAGGGCTTAGAATAGCTTTAAGAGTCAAATGACTCGAATTAATAACATTTGCTGGACTTATTTTTTACTTCACATTTTATTGCATTTTAACAATAGTATAAGTTTAATTTCAAAACAAATGAAATCGGTATTGCAATAATTTCCCATTAACTTATAAAGAAAGTTAAAAATTACATTCTGTAATAATCAACTATACAAGTGAAGGAAAATGTCAATGCAGTTCTTGGGGAAACAAAATTCTGTAATGTTTTCAATTCTTTATGTTTCCTTATTTCCACTATTACCAATTTTGATTTCGCGTATCCCCAAATAATCTTTCACGTAGCCCCAGGGGTACACATACCAAAGGTTGGAACTTCTGTTGTAGTGGAACTTGGCTAAATCGAACGTGTTTAATTCGAATTCGTTGGTAGTCAGAATTATTTATCTCTGGTCGTCCTTACTATTCCTATTAACATAATGTTAAAATATCCTCTGTAATCCAATTTTTTTTATTTCGAAGTCGAGACTAAAAATTAATTTTTTTCTATGTTTCTGAATTGTTTTGGTTTTCTAAATACGTCCGTACTCTGGTTTCCTCAGTAATCATGAATAAATAACTTTTAAAAAATCACACTTTCTGAATTTAAAAAAAATTAAGTTTAGTAAAAGTTTAAAGTAAATAAATTTATTAAAATAATTAATATAATATTATTAAAATTTTAACAATAATATTATTAATTAAATTAATTATTAAATTGAAATAATGAGATAATTTATTAAAATTTCATATTGTTTATTTATTATTTATTAAAACTTAAATATAAAGGTTTTTCCAAAATTGTTTCTATTTAGGTCCCGCATCTACTGAGGCTAGCTCTGAAGACAAATAGCTGTCCGTGTAATGTAACATCTAATTGCACCGTGTCGGGGCCAACTCAACTTTCTTATTCCTTATATAAGATACTCACTTTATTGCAATATTAAAATGGCGCGGCACATTTTACACCCAGCAGCATGTAACTGGATCAAAACATACCGATAGAAGGAACTGAAATATTTTTCAGCGTACTGGATGTTTTTCTTAATATCCTAACAATGTTAAATTTGTTTGCAGATTTCAGAGTAAAATTGATGAAATTAAAAAGAATGTAAATTCCTTAGCTTTCAACAATGCAAGAGAAACACGGAATTAGATATTTGTTTAAAGAATAAAAACAGTTTGAATTTTATTACAACAATGAAAAATATTGTTGTAAATTATGCCTAAAATAATATTAAAAAATTATAAAAGTTAGGGAAAAATTGTACGAACACTTAATTAACGTAATTGAAAAGGTAATTTTTCTCATTTTCAGATGGTTTTAAAAGTAATTAGGGGGCTCTGTCCCCTGCTCGCTGAAGCTCGCCAACCCCCAGGAAGACAGCGTTGCAATCCTCTGGGGTTTGCTACGCAAACCCTGCTCGCTTCGCTCGCTACAATGAGGACACTGAGTGTCCTAGCACAGTTGTTGCAAAATCTTTATATATATATATATATTACACCCCCTGCTCGCTCCGTTCGCCAGCCTCCAAGAATCACGTTGTGATTCTTACGGGATCACTGTTTGATCCCAACTCGCCATACAGTTATGTGTTTCTGCTAGTATTAGGAAATTAAAAGACCTTAAATAATAAAAGTAAATTTAAATTATTTGAAAATGCATGAACTTCAAAAATTTTTTCATCAGTGTCTGCAATTAATATTTCTACATATATATATAAATGTAGAAAGAAATTTGAATATTAATATTTATAATTCAAAGATGATTAAAAATCAAAATTATTTTCATAAATCAGAAATCAGTCATTTAAAACTTCTTGGCAACTTCAATTCCTCAACACTTTATTTCAACATAACTTCATTCCAACAAAATTTTAAGTTTAAAACTGATAAGATAGCCTTTTTCCAAATTTTCAAAAATTTTCTGAAAACAATGCTTTTTCCACCAAAATTTCAAATATGTCCTATAGACAATAAAATGTAGTTCAGACAAGCTTCCCCACATGTATACATACTTATTCCAATAATTATTAAGTCAAGAAAGATATAGTGTTTTCATCAGTATAGTCATTTGTGTTTTAAATCTCAGAAAATTCTAGTCGTCGTGGAATGATATAACACATCTCATAAACTTTTAGATAAAAAAAGACATTTTAAAGAAAATAGTGACTTGAAACATGTTCATATTAACTATTCAAAAATAAAGCCCATAATAATTATCTACCCTTAGCATTTTAAAATTGATTCGATAGCCTTTTTCAAAATTTTCATGCATTGTTCTTCCCAACAAAATCTGAAACATGCACTTGTTTAAAAGAAATGTTGCTTCCACGCATGTAAACACACTCACTCCATTATTTTCCCCTGGATAGATGGAACTCAGAAATACTGAGTTGTTGAGAGATGAATAAACCAATTTTTCAGACACTTTCAGCAGAGAAGGAAATTCAATATTACTTATTTAATTCAAACGATCTAAAGTCAAAAACATTTCGTTGATTCCGACTTCAAACCAGTTCAAGAATCTCGGCGTCAGGGTTGAGATTTGTAAACAAACTGATCGTTGCCAACGGGGAGAAAGAAATAAAAGTCCTTTTTGCCCCACGCATAAGCGTTTTATATAATATAGATTTTTGTGTTGTAATAGAAGTTATTAAGTTAAAAGGCTAAAATTTCGCTTAATTTTTTTTACTCAAAAATTCAAATGAAAAGGGCTCCGAGATGGACATTCCCACCCTTCGAAGTACGATTGTGCCAAATTTCATATCTCTAGATCGAGATGTAAATGTCGTGTACGAAATCATTTTTAAGAGAAAGTTTAATGTGGTTATAGTTAAAAATTTGTGTTTAGATTTCATTATCGTCAATTAAATATTTTGAGAAAAGATTAAAAGCCTTTGTGTTGTTATAGTCTCGAAATACGTTATTATATCCTCCTATAGGAAACTTATTTGAATGTAATTTACCATAATAATTTTGATAATAAAGTCTCTAAAGATAATATTCGGGTAATTATGTTGTTTTTTCCTGGTATTTAGACCATGTACAATGAAGTTCTTGTGTTTCTGAGTTACAGTGTTGTACATTATAGTGGGTCGATAAAAATCAATGATTTTTTCAAGTCACTATACCACGGAAAAGTTGTGAATTGTTAAGAAATAAAACGAGGAAAAAATTAATAAGATTGAATGATATCTTCCGCCCCTTATATGTCCTGAAAATTGGCGAAAATCGATCGACCAAATACCATGGAACGTAAAGAAGGTTTAGTGAAGGTTTCAGGGCAATCAATTAAATGTCTAAATTTTTAAAATTAATTTTCGAAATAATAAATCTTGCTGTGCAAATAGATACAAAACAGAACAGAATAGAATTATAAAGATTTTAAACAGTACTGGAATATGAAAAGAAAAGATTTTAACTTTCACCCATTGAACAAAAGTCATAGAATTTTAAAGTACAGCACGTCAACTTGCAAATTCACAGAGAAATAAGAATATTGAAATAGATGACAGAAAAGCAATGAGCCATAATAATATCAAATAGTAAAAATCTTTGAAAAAATATAGTAATTGCACCAAAATGTTATTGTGGTATTAACAATTTATATAGAACCTTCGGCGAACAGCGTGTTCGCCAGGAATATAATTTCAATTGAATCTCTTATTTATAATTTGATATTCTTGATTCCCTTCACAAATGTCTATCACAAAGTAATTTTAAATTTCATTTGTGATAGACATTAAATCCATGTTCTTTCACTAGCTTTGCACTCCTAGCTTCGAGTTCGATGGTATACAGTGGTGATAAGTAGCCTTGCACCTGTTCATGAACATCCCTATTGGTGTCAAGTAACTGTCTGTGTCATGTAACAAACAACTGCGCGGTATCGCCATCAACTTCATTCTCTGATTTCTCTTTCAAAATGTACATTTGATTTCAAAATTAAAATGGCGAGGGACAGTTTATATCCAGCCTCAAGTTAGCTGGATGAAAATATACTTATTAAAACATAGCATTAAACACAGATATTATCTTAGCTTAGCCTTTTAGAGATATTACCTCAGCTTTCAACAATCGAAGAGAAACACGCCAATAAATGTTTGTTTAGACAATGAAAACGGTTTGAATTGCGCTGCAACAATGAAAAGTATAGTTGTAAATTAGGCCGAAAGAAATTTTTAAAAATTTATTAAAATTAGAGGAAAATTCTTACGGCAATATACTTCATATCAATAAAAATATATTTTTTTAAATTTTTATATGGTAAAAAATGCATATTTACATACAGTTTTCTGTTGTAATATTTTCGGATAGAAAATATTCAATAGAAAAACACCAAAATTAAGCTCAATTTTTAATTAATTGAAATTATAATTAAAAATTAAACAAACCCGCTTCAAGGTGCACATTACCAACCTCCAAGGTATGTTTGTACCAAATTTCCTTGCTCTAGCTCTAGCGGTCTGTCCTGTAGATCTCCAACACAGACACACACACATTCTCTTATATTATTAGTAGAGATATACACAGTCATTTGGAAATTTCAGTGACTCACTTTAGACATCAACAGTAAGGCTAAATTTTATAATCTTGTTCAAGTTAACAAAACATATGCGTTGATATCAAGATGAAAACAAAGTTTGCAATTTACCAAGTTCATGTTATAAAACTAGATTTTGAGGACCTCTAGAGGCAATAGTATAACTAAAATGAAGAATGACAAACTCATTTGTTAGATTTAAAAGGCTGACGTTTATTTCCATATGACAAAATAAGTAACATAGGGTGGGTAAATATGCAATGGTTAGGTAAATATTGTTTATTGTTTCGGTATTTACCCAAGGCCTGGGTAAATATACAAAAACTGGGTGTTTTGGGGGTAAAAATTTCGGATGGAGATTCAAAATAAAACACATAAAAAATATAAATACTTAAAAACTTGATATTTTGTAAAAAAGATGAATTTATGAATGTTCATTTAAAATTAAACATAACATTTATAAATACCCTAAAACTGAGTAGTTTGCAAACAAATTGAGATTGGTGATTCAAAATGAAACATAATAATATTTATAAATATTCTAAAACTGGATATTTTGCAGAAACAGTAATTCCGAAAGTTTATACAAAATGAAACATTTAAAATTTATAAATATCCAAATATTTAAAATACCTGGTTATTTTGTACAAAAAAATATATTTGCGAATGGTGATTCAGAATGAAACATATAAAAATTATATAGTTAACACATAATTTATAAAATTTTTAAATTAAAGTTTTGGCTTATTTTATATAAAAATTGCTATCAGGATTCAGAATAAAGTATTCTTAAACCTAAACAGGATCGGAGGGTGATTTGCTTTTCCTGGTTTGAAACAACGACACTTACAAAGGAATAATAATTTTTAACACCGTTATTATTATATAGACCGAGCCAGTGAATCTTATTATTCATAATTTACTCACATTGCCATCCTACAAGTCAGCTATTCTTGTTTTGATTTAGTTAATAGTTAGTCATTTACTTCACGTGTATTAATATTACCGTAAATTTTACGTTAAAAAGTATTTAAAAAATGGGAAAACAATTATCTGCTTGGAACTTGTAATATTAAGAAAAATATAATTGTCAAATTTATGTACTGGAAGGTTGAGTACAGATATGCAAATATAAGCAAAATACAGAACACACATAAAAAATCTTACCAAAGTCCATTTGGTTTTAAAAAGGTTTAGATGTTTAGTTTAGTTATATTAAGGGCCCATTTTGAAGCAACACGAGGGCTATTTTTTGGGTCGGCCATCTTAATTTTGAACTGCAGTCAGATAACACGGACGACACCTGAGCTGACACTTCGGGAGGATGTATGGCCCCCAGCATCGGATTTGGCGTGCAATAGGCCCGCAATCTTCAGTGGAATCGGGTTTCGAACCAGCAACTCTTCTGTTCGGAAGCCGACACCCTTCCACAAGGCCACCGCGGCCCTAAAACTGTTGGATACAATAGATAATGAATTTTCTTTCAATCAAATTCCAACCATGACAAATAAATTAAATTTGGAGCATCAAGAATATTTATGTATTGATATTCATGATCCCGATGAACCCGTCTTACCATCAAACTGTGTGTGTATAAATACATCGTCAAAAAATACAACAGTTTCAGCAACAAGAAATTCACATTCATTATCACTTTTAAAAACTGTTAGAACTGAAATATAAAATATAACGTTTCATCAGCAATATCTGGTACCTTGACTGATTAATACAAAAAAAATTATAAACAATCGTTTATTTCAATTTAGTTTTTATTAACAGATCTTTATTATTTTAAAACCAAACTCAACTTTTTTTAATTCAGTTAAAATAACCCACATTTTAAAAGCAGAAGATACATTGTTATTCATTTACTCATTGTAATTTAAAAAGATTGACATTTAATCCACGCATTTTATGTAAGATCCATGATATAATATTAAGTTTTTTTTTTTGATTCATTTTTGTAGTTTTTATAGAATTTGAAAGGTCGTAAAATGTTCTTTTATTACTATTTTTTCTTTCTGTTAACTCAACTTATGATCAATACATATTCTATATATATTTATATAATGCATTTATCTAGCCCTTACCGGGTTCATCTACCTACCCCAAATAGTGATGTATTTATAGTATATAGAAACATCATATTTCACAGCAATGCCAGTATTTTATGTGAATAGAGTTAATTGAAAAATCAATTCCCAGAATATTTACCATTACAAATAAATAAATAAATATCTAGGTATTTTAAATCACTAAACACAATACATTAATCAAATTGACTCAGAAAATTCATTCTTTAAGAGGATCTCTCCATTATTAACAAATAATTTCTCTAATATCAATCATTGACTGATTTCATCAATTTAAATATGCACATCATGTGCCCTTTTGATGAAGGAATAGCAAATTTAAGTTCTAATGTAGATTTTATCACTGTTATACTGATAAGATAATAAGATGGACAAAATATAAAGATAGCAAACTCAATTCTATAGCAAACTAAATAATACCAGTTAAGAATTTATTGTCATGATAAAACCCTTATATGTGCATTTACTAAAATATTCAATTTTTAACATAAAGGTCCTAATAATTCAAGTGATAACATAAAAGCTAAAATAATTTTTACATTGCGATCTGACCTCAGACACAAACACAATAATACTGTTTTGGCTTGAATAATTTACAAGACTTAATAATATATTTGCTTAATGTCAGCCACCTAGGTTTAATTTTAAATAACAGCAAGTAAATCTTGCATCACATATAATAAAATTTAAGAATTTTTGCCAGAAACGACTAAAAGAAAGTTTATGATGAGGTAGGCGTAAATAGAAAAACCCTAAATTTATCTACAATTTGAAGCTTTGGTAAGGGACAGAAAGTAAGATAAATTCAGTGGATAAAGCAACTCGCCCAGGCGAGGGTGAGTTTTTTGGTTGTTGCAACCACAGAGGATAGAAAAAGCGTAACTGGATCGGGGAAAGATATCTGCCCGAGGTCAGAGGTCAGTCGGAGAAGTCTCCAATCGAGCATAATGGGAAAGCTCCAATCTATCCAAATGCCGACTGATAAACCTTAAAAAGCTTTTAAGACGAATGGGACAAAATAACTCTTCCGATAATACATAAGGCAGTATTGTCATAGAAGTTACGTTGCAGAAAGATAGTTAAGAATAAGGGTTATTAAATTGAACATTTAAAATACACACGAAAGAAATGTAAAATAGTTTTTAAAATATTATAAACATCGTCTGAAAATGTGTGAACAGAGTATGTAATATTTAACAATAAAATTAAATGCATTTTAAAATTAAGAAATTTGTTAAAATTGTCCATGACAATATGAAATTAATTTTATCCTATATAAAAATATATCCAGCAAATTTATAAAAAGAAGTGAATTCAGATTGAATTAAATAACTTTTTTTCTTAATATTTTCTTATTATTGTTTTATTGAATATGAAAAAATATATCCATAAGCTGATAAAAATTTCTTCATTTGAAGTACGTATGGAAAATAGTTCACATTTCTTTGTTCGTTACAAGATTGTGGTATATAAGTTTCTGAAATCTAAAAATTTTAAAACCGTCTGAGTGCTTTGTAATGGAAAGAATTTGCCACTATCATCGATCGAATGTGACAAGCTCTTCCATTGTAACCACTTTGAAAGCTCCCTAACAATGCAAGCAAGTCTCTTTACCCACTTTCTATAAGTGAAATCCTATCCTTCTTCTTGGTTTATTAGTAGGGAAGCAATAACAATTTACTGTCGATACACGGGTTCATAATTATTCATTTCCGACAAAGAATCTAGTTAGAAACCAAATTTACACTTTCATCGAAAAGTACATTTGGAAATGCTCCTCCAGTCCAAAATTATTTTACAAAATGTTGCCTGGCCCCTTCTTGAATACATTCAGTATTCGGAACGAATCTATACACAATAGATATTACCGAGGAAATAGGGGAGATCTAAAGAATTGGCGAAAATAAATTGAAGGGGTCTTCGGACATTCCGAGAAGACGCTGCTATTGAAGCTACACAGAACTATACAGAAACAAGCAGGTTTTTCAAATAACTTTGTTTTGTGTTGAACATAAAAAAATATATTTCTGTCTTCTTATTAAAAATTTAAACATATATCACATATTATTAAGTTTTCTAGGAGGATGAAAAACTTACGCATGAAAAAAGAAAAGACGAAAACAATTGTGTGGTGCTTACATAGATAATGCTTGACCCGAATGATAGTACGAGTTCCTGTTCACACAGAAAATGCCTAACCCGCACGACCGTCTGGGTACACACCTGCATTTGAGGGAGTTGCTAAATTTTTAAAATTATTTTTAAAGTACCAATAAGATCTAAGACTACCTAAGAACTAAAGAAATGAAATTTAAAGCTGAAAATATTTTCTGTCTAAAAGGGTAAGAAATTTTCCTTAACAGCGACGAAGGCCGGTGTGAGGCGAATGGCTACTTTTCAGGGGATGTGAGGTTCCGTGATCGCTTAGCAGATAAGTTGCCCACCGAGACCATTTCCGTGCGCCTTAAGGGAAGGTTGCAGCAGAGGTTGGGGTTGTGGATTAAATTTCCACCCAGGAGGGGACAGTCTAATTCATGTCATATCTTACCAAAATGTCCCGGTTTTAAAAGGGCGAGAAGAAAAACAGTCTCATCAGGATTAAAGAGTTAAATCGGCTTCAAAATGTACGCGATAAGGACGGAAAACTTTCAGGATCAAAAATTCAAACCAATCGGATGTTGACGGTGACGAAGTTCGTCTTCCTCTATAAGCGAAATCCTGTCTGACCGGTTGTCTCAACGCGTCACGTGCTACCAACTTTTGGCGAGTGGCAACGACTTTTAGTAGACAGAAATCGCACACTCAACTCTTACCTTCTCAAATAACCTTTAAGAGGAGAAAGCTCTTTCTTGTTATCCCTCCAGGAATCTTTTCAGAGTGGCCAATTTTCTTTGTCACTGAGGGTGGCCGCTGTAGAGAAGTTACACTATACCTAGAAAGAGGATAAAGCTATTTTTTCTATTCCTCCGGGAACACTTTTAGAGCGGCCAGAAGCGTTTTCTTGTTATTCCTTCAAGGACCCACTTTTTAAAGGTTATTTTGAAAATCGACTTACCCTTATCTAATGAAATAAATTAACATTTTTACTCATTATTTTTTCAGGAAGTCAAAGCTGTCTACCAGACCATTCAGGATTATTACGAATGGAAAAGCAATAACTTTTACGATATAGTAAGGGAATACTGCAAAATTGATGATGCCGAAAAGGTTAGTTTTCTCAATTTTTTCTAAAAAATAAGCTTCTTAAAATTATATTTGCAGTAGATATTTATAATATATAAGAAAACTAGCAAAAAGATAAAAATATTCAAATACAAACAAAAAGATAAAAAAAAAATGAATAATCAAAAATCAATACTTGAAACAATATGGAAAATTTATCTATATAAAGGATAGAAGAAGATACAATTTTGGATTTGTAAAGATAAATTCTAAATCTGAAACATAAAAGGAATAACCTTGACTAACCCGGTGTATGAGCCATCGCAGAAGCACAACAGAGCACTGAGAAATATTAACAGTGGCGGCTTGTGTTATGTAATCTTGGGAGCGCTGCAACTTTTAACCAATCCTTCACTGTGCAGTGATGCATATTTGTACCACTTCGTTCTTTTTAATTTGTCTTTTTCCATTCATTAACTTTGAGTAATTTTATATTTAATTAATGAACTTAAAACATTTTTCTCTTCTAATAGGTAAGAATTTTAACAAATTTATTTTAATAAGAAATTAAAACTCAAAATTTGTTTCCCATTTTCGTTTCCTGTATTCCTTAATACATTTATAAAGATTCTCAAAGCTGCGGTTGAACAATAAAATGACAATATAAAATAATTTTCCTATCAATTAATAAGAAAAAATGCTATTATAAAAATAAGAATAACAAAATACTATTTATCAGTATCATTAAAAATGCTTAAAAATAAAAGTCACTCTTCTTGTTTTTTTTTCAGCGAAAAGATTAAAAACATTGACCTTCAGGGCCGGCCGAAGGGGAAGGGTGCGAACGGTGCGACCGCACTAGGCCCCGCATTTTCTTAAGACCCCGCTCCACTGACTGATTTTGCAAAATGAAAATACTTTCTTTTTCATTAAATCCAAATATACATAATATTTGAATATAATTATGCGATTTGTGCGCATTTTACGTCGACCAATCTAAGGCAAAGTTGGGTGTTTTTAATTTAAAGTTATGAAAGATTAGGATATCCTACAAGCTGCACAAAAACTGTTATAACTTAAGAAGACTTTCAAGCTGAGAAATACTATTGACAGCGAATGTGAAAAAAATAGTTAAAAATGAAACACAGCGTTTAAAATGTGAATGAATAGTGACTAAAATTTTATATTTATAAATATTTATAAAATAATAATAATTTTATGTTTATAAAATTTTATTTTATATTTAGTGAAAAGAAAACAATAAATTTAGTTAAGAAAGCTAAGCATTTCGCAGTTTTCTTAGATTGCACTCCAGGCGTGAGCCATAAAGAATGAATATCTGTTCTTTTAAGATATGTTAACGTAGATGACTCTGAAAGTGATGTGAATATACAAGCAGGGTCGTTTAAAGCCTGTAGGGGCCTATAGGCAATACAAGCTCCTTCCTTCTTCAGTTTCAAAGCCAAATATTTTTTTATTTATTTTCATACGAGCTGTTATTAAGTAACACACATTAAGGCAGACTGAAATAAAAGAAATTATTTAAGTTGCTGATCAGAAATAAAAAAAAGAAATCTAAAATTTAAAGTTGGAAACAACTTTTTTAATGAATAATGAAACAATTGCATAGCATTTTTAAACAGTCTAAATAATCTAATATAAAATTTTCAGGCCTATTTTGCAGTCAGCAAAACAAACTGAACCACACTGATATACTTGCGAATTTGAAAACATGAAAAAGAAAAAAATCCCGTGAATAATGTTTTGAAACTTAAGCGATACTTGATTTTAATATGGATAAGTTCGAGTACATGGCTCTAGTAAATTAAATGAAAGCAATAAATTAAATTACAATGGAAATAATGCATAAAGAAGATCACGAGGCGTTGGAAGCCCTCAAAAGTTATTGGATCCCTAGGCAATTGCCTAATTTACCTATTTGATACCCCCGGCCCTGTTTAAAAGAATGATTTGTGTTGAAACGATAAAAGACTTGACAGGAATAGCTTGTCGACAAAAAATATCGTGAATCGCTATTCATAACTAATTTTAATAACTGCAAAGGAAATAGTTTAATAGTTAGTTGAAGGTGACATCTGAATTTAAGAATAAAAAAATTGCATGAAAAAAAGCCATTTTTCCTTGAAGCAACCATTCCGCTATTTCATCTGCTAATCATCCATTTTCTAGCCATGATCAATAGTGCCATTTTTTCTTCTTAGAAAAGGTTCGAAATTTATCACAAGCAAGAGATGTCATATGGATTTTTATATAATTAGGATAAAATTCACAAACTGACGGGAGATGATCTTATTAAATGTTGCAAAGACTTAAATACAATTTTGCAAGTCGATAATGATTTATTTAATGAAATGAAAATTTGGCGTCGAGTTTTGCTATTCAGGTAAACAATATTACAATATTTATTTAAAAATAATTTATTTAAATTGTATCCAAATTTTGTTATACTTCTGAAAAATATATTAACCTTACAGACGCAATTGCAAAATTATCGTTCTCTTGATTGAAAATAATAAAGAAATTACTTGAGATCTAGCATTTATTAAAAACGATTTATTTTCTTAACCAAGATATCTGTCGTATCCGAATTAGCTATAAAATTAATTTGTGATTATATTATCATCGAATTTGCAATAATGAATGTAAGAAAATGAAATAAAAAAAACATAATATTACTTTATTCTAGCAATTTGCATTCTAAATTGTAATTTGTGAGTTTATGAAGCAATTATTTTTGTTATCTGATTTGTGAATGGTTTTGAATGTGATTGAAATGTTATCTTTATAAAAATATTTTAATTGTGTCATTTTCATGTATTCCTTAAGTCCTTAATATACCAATTTGTGCAATGTAATAAATAACAAAATGTAATAAATTATTTTTTGCACAAAATTTGTTTCAAGGCTCCGCAAGTCAACTTTGCACCATTCCCCGCATTTGTTCGAGCCAGCCCTGTTGACTTTGATGCTTGTTTGACGATTTCAAAAAAGTTGCCTTTGAAATCAAAACAGCTACATATAACCTATCCTGATTAATATTGTGTGCGTCAGAAAATATTTTATCATTTTTTTAATGTTAAAAAGTAGACTAAAAGTTCTGATGTAGTATTCAGTAACGGGAATTGCCAGGATGGAAAAAAGATAAAGAGTAATTTATTCTATTACATCTATTTAAAGGCGCACTGTGATATTTAAAAATGGGAATACAGTTATGAATAATGTTTCAGACATTCTATTCCTTGAATCAAACCGTGTTTTATTTGAAACGGATGCTTCTTAAACTATGAATTATGACACTAAATAAGATGGTAGAGAATAATGGGGGTCGCGAGATTTTTGAAATCATTTGTATCACGGGAAATTCTTCATCAGTATTTATAACTAAAATTTTTCGAAAAAGTCCTTTGGATTGCAAGAAATTGTATTAAAATTTAATTAGTATAAAAAAACATTTTCAATTAAATTTCTAATTATAATTAATTATCTTCATTTACTTACTTATTTTGGCTCGCGAAAAAAATTTCCTAGGTGGAAAAATGTTTAAAACTCCGTTTAAAGCTTAGCTGGTGCTGTGTATCCCACAATTCCCCTTCAGCTTAAAAACGTGGTAGGAGAAGGAAGGGGAAAGCTTCCGCTCTTTAACTACGCGTGCTCGCAGGCGGAATTCGGAGCTGTAACAGACAGTTCTGGTTACTTGTAGTTACTTTTTCGTCTGCGCATAATCTTCGGGTAGTGAAAAAATAAGATAGGGAACTTAGTTTTCTGCCTCAGTTTTTACTCGCGGTTTATTTGGAGATCGAAAATGTTTAATGTAAAAGTTGGTTAGATATTTATAGATTTAAGCATTAAATGAGAAATAATATAAATTGATTAAATTTACACAATGGGAGGAAGTTGGTGGTGTTGCAGTAACGCAGTCCCTAAGCCCGAGACGCCCTGAATATTAACAATAGGAAACACACAACTCTATTTTTGAAGAAGCAGGCAAATTAATAAAACAAACTAATAAGAACACAAAGCTAACGTCCAGGATGCGTCATCAGCAGAAAACTGAGAGAGTTGAAAATAATAATATCCAGTGTGTTTTGCACAAACTTTTAGCAGGAATGATGAGAACATTTGCTTTCCCAGAACAACCAAATATCAAAAAAGAAAATAAATTGATGTGTATTGCAAGAAAGAAAAATCAAATGTAGAAAGCATATAAGCAAAACATTGATTGAAAACAAAAAAGAAGTAGAAAGATTAGAGATAAATTTTTATTACTCACCAAATAATAAGACTGAATAATCCTCATGCAACTGTGGGACGTGGATGCAAGTGACAATTATACACGTGGGACTATCAAGTGCACTAACGCGTTTCTACGTGTGACGCTCAGGAGTCAACCTCTAATGAAAACGTTAACCGGGTATCGCACCATAATTGTCTACCAACACACGTATAAACGCGTTAGTACATTTGATAGTCCCACGTGAATTCCAATTCTAGGTTGTCTTTTTTCAAAGTGTAATATTCTTTAATCAAACTATCTTTTGTATTTCATTTGTATAATTATTAGAAGGTAATTTGATTTTAATTTTAAGTTTTGAATAATTGAAATATTTAACTATATATATATATATATAAATTTTTAAACATTATATTAAATTAAATTATGAAAGAAGATAACTTCATCATTAACAATAACGCTGAAGTTTTGGACTTCTTGAGTAGTAACAAAATTAACAATTTAAATACCTTTCACTTCGAAAATCTCTACACTAATCTGCCACATGAGAAATTAATGGAAGTTTGCTTCTCTATGTTCAATGAATTTCTTAACGATTCTATTATAAAAAAATGACTGGTTCGAACTATGAAATTATTGCATTAAAGAAAACTACCTTTTTAATGGTATGCACTTTTATAAGCAGATTTCAGGCATTCCAATAGGTGTTACATTCTCCAGTGAACTGGCAAATGTCTTTTTTGCACTTTTTTGAAAATAAAATTATTAGAAACAATTTAAATTACGGCTACAGGTTCATAGATGATCTTTTTATTCTAAATTCTGAGAACTAAGATTTCATTATTAATTGTTATCCAAAAGAACTTCAACTAAGTAAAACGAACCTAAATCAAAATATAGGTACCTTTTCAGATATTAAGATTGAAATTTCTGAACCAAAAACCTTACTTGGCCTGTTTGACCAGAGAAATGATTTTAATTTTACTTGTAAAATGTGACTTTCAGTCAAATCTCGATTCGAGGGTCTTTAGGAACGTAATTTTGAGTCAAGCTAACAGAATTAAATAGAATTTGCCATAACAAAAATGAATTTTTAGTAGCTGCCTGTAATTTTCTGAAAACCTCTACAGTAAATCTTTCCCGTATAATATTTAAGGCGTTGAAGATCTTATTCTTGAAAGTAGTCATGAAAATAAATATTAATTTATAAAATTAAAATTAAAAAATTAATGGTCCCTACTATATTTTCTTATAATTTCTTTTTATTTTACCGTTTCCTTTTATTCATTAAGGTATTAATTGAAACTGAAAGTTTTTTATATTAAAAATACTGTTGCCTGAACTTCCTGTTTCTCTCTTTCTTTTGGAATAATATATATCACCACATCTTAGTTGGTTACATTACGATTCTTGATTTTAAGGCGAGATTATCCTTATTCCTTGCCTGTGAGTTGAATTTGGACATTTTAATTATTTGCAAGATTGGAGTAGTTTGAATTTTTCTTCTTTACTGATATTTTTATGAAGGTTTTTTCCCTGAAATCTAATAATTTTTAAATCAATCTTGTTAGCAGCATTATGTTTGTTTCTTCTTTTTGAAAATCCTTTTGTTGTTTACTTATCTTGTTTGTCTTGTGGTTTGTGAATTTTCGGGTTATGAAGAGTCTTTGGTTAGACTTAGGTCAAGCCTCTTACAGAAAATTTACCAATGTATTTGAATCCATTTCGAATTTAGTCTATAGCCCTTGAAAAAGTGGACTAGAATGGATTTCTTGTCTGTTTGATTCGATTCTATCAGAGTTTATTTCGTGGTTTTTACTTTATTTGAGTTATCATTGACTTCCTTTGTATGCAGCGTCATATTGCGCGCTACTTAAACATTGTTTAAATTTTGTTATGCATCTTTAAATTTAGTTATAATTTTGCTTTATTTACTAATTTAATTTATTTGGTTATCTGTATGTTATATATATATATACATAAAAGAGACAGTCAAATCAGTTGTAAAAGCTACATGAAAACAAAAAACAATCACAAACAACAAAACGTAAAAAAGTAATGCAATAAACTGATCGAAAGAAAATATCGAGTGTTTTAATAGGGATAAAAATTATATAAGAATAAACTAAAGGGGGAATAATAAAAATAATATAAAACACAAACGCATCGAATGCGTAATAAATGCAGCAATTCTAGGAGTGTTGTGGAAATATATGAAATTCAAATTTCAATGCAGAGACAAAAGGATGGAAAGTATTTTAGTAAAAAGTGACGGATGATCATCAGGGAGGGTGAAATTCGATCTAACTATCCTTATTAAACATATGATAATTAGAAAATCGCAACACTTTCTGCGAACAGTGTCAGCTAATAAGCTAATAGATCACTGCCTTCACCCCTAGTGATAGGATAGACAAATGCCAAATATGAATGGCCAAGAATTAAAAATGTACATACCGTAAAATGGGAAGATGCAAGAAAAGTGAAAAAAGACACACAACTTATCGCGCCGTATTGGGGACCGGATGATTTCAAAGTATCATATTACTTGATTTCGCGCCTAAGCTTTGAGTTGGGGGAAAGGTTCGATTAAGATTACGATGGAGACAAAGAAGGAGATGAAAAATATATACAAAAAATTTTAAAAGAAACTTATAGTCAAAAAAATTAAAAAGAAAAATTATAAAATTAATGGGAAAAGGTTTAAATTACAATTTTTTAGAGCGATTAGAACAAATTATTTTAAGTCCATTAATAAACGACTGAAAGATGCATTTTCGAGGAAATCACATCAGACCTGTCTGATGTTATTGATGTCTGAGAGACCCTATCATAGCTTAAAATCGCTTCAGCATATCTCTAATATACAATACTTTAATTACATCTTAAAGCCATTAATTAAAGGTTAGTAGACGGAGGTAGGATTTTTTTTACTATTAAGGTTATTTCTAAAGTTTCTGAATTTCATTTTAATAGAATTTCTATCGTTGCAAGTTTTATTGATCCTAATGAGTTGATTTATGATAGTGTTTTTATAAATTTTAGAACAGGTATTTGAGTTCCAAAAAAATTTATCTCTTGGCATTGTATTTAATCTCGTTTCTTTTGTCATAAATATCTATTTTAAAAGTATTTTGGCAATCAATAATTAGATCCAGAAATATAACTGGTTCTTGATAGCTATTGGTTTGGACTAAATGAAATTGATTTGGATACAGAATACTATTAGTTGCATTGAAATCTTTATGGTTGAATATAATATTGTCATCAATGTATCTAAAAGCTGAAATCAAATTTACAGCGATATTTTGTTGAAAAAAGTGCAGAAACAAATTGGCAAGTAGACATCAAAAACTCGTTCCTTGTGTGATGCCTTTCATTTCATGGAAGACATTTTCTCCATTAAAAATAAAGTTATTATAAATACAGTAATTTGTAATATCTCTCCAGAAGTTTATTGGGATGTTAAGCAAGGTTTTTAGGTCGTAAAAATAATTCATTTACACTTCCTGTCGTTTATCTAAGGGAATGCTTGTGAAGAGATCTCGGAAATCATAGGTTTCTATTGTATCTATTTTATTATTTTTAAGGAATTCGATAACTTTATTGTTGTTTTTATAATGCATGTAAAATTTTCATCTTCAATAAACATGAGGATTCTGCTAAGATATTTTGAGAAAATATTTCAGGGTTTATTGATACAGGTATTTGTACAGCAATGTACGTATCGAAATTTTATAGGCTGTTTATGGAATTTAGGAGAAATAGCAATATATGACAGGCTGTTATTGACATTGTGGCATCCAATTTTTTTGTTTAAAGCTGAGATTCTTTTTCTTAACAGTTATAACATTAGATTTATTCAGTTTGTAGGTGTCTGATTATTTAATTTAATAGTTCGAGAAAGAATTTCTTTCAAATTATTGCGTAGTTGCCGGTTGTCTTGTCAATAGGGGTTATAATAAAATGTTGCTGCATAGTTTGGATGCTTTCCTTGATACTTCGGAATTCGTATGCTTCATTATTTGAATTGAATTGTTTGTAACTGTTTCTTATGTAATGTTTAAAATTGAAATATATATTTTCCATTTCCATTCTGTGGAAAACTGCACAGGTGTGTCAAATTTAGTTGATAATTTTAGACAAAAATTGTTTAAGTCATTGAGAAAACTTTTTAAATTTTTTTTTAGGAAAATTTTGTAAATAGGACGAAATTTAGTCCCTTTATTCATTAGTGACCTTAATTCTTTGTTGAGAACAATATTTAGGTTGCCAGTAAGGATGTGTTTATGAAAAGGATCTACATAATTTTTATATCCTTCTCTATTGCAATGACATTGAAAATTAATTCTTTTGGTTTCTATGTTATAACAGAAAGAATTATAATTGAAATTCCTTCTTCCTAACATTTCATCGTATCGTATTTCAGACATTTGTTTATTGCAATATTTTTTATTGGAAATAAGTTGGAAAATCGTTTTAGTTCAGAGTTTAATTTAAAGTTATCGAATTTTGGATTTTTGAAGTTAATAGTCATATAAATAATGGTTTGATCTTCTTCTTCCTATGTATCATTGCTGTCCTTGCTTTAAAAAGATCATTGGGAGAATAAGAAATATTGATTATCAGTTTTATAGGTATGTAAAATATTTTCAAAAATATGGCAGAGTTTATTTTTAATCGAAAGGATGAAGTTTTTAACTGGTTTGTAGTTAAAATTCTTATTGAAATAATTTTCAACTATTTTTAGTTCTTCAAATAGAGAATTATTAAGTTCTTCTTTTGCAAATCCATTATAACGTTTTCTATTTAAAATCTATTATAACTATTGAAAAGTAACCTAAATGTTAAAGAGTAATCTATGCTACAAGTAGAATATTAATGGCTACTTACTGTGGTAGTACACTGAAAAAGAAATTCATGGCAATAAATTGTCCCAGAACCAAGTGAGATTTAGAAATCATCTCGAACTGGGTGTTAGTAGGTTTACTTTTGTTTTTTATGCATTCATGACAGTTTTCACAAAAATTTTTAGTATCCAAAAAAATAGTTCTTCCAATAGTAGTTATTTTTAACCACATTAAATGTTTTGATCGTACCGAAGTGCCGACCATGTGCAGACTCTAAACAAGTTTTTACCAGAGATTTTGGAATCACTATTTTATTTTCAATGTGTTTATTCCTAAGATGTTTAATTCTAGGTTTAATTTTTATCATTAGGAGACCAGAATTATTGTCCATATAATAATCTTTACAAGTGACATTATTATTATCATTGATCTTATCAGTTATTTCTTTTGTTTCTTTGTCATTTTGCTGATGAGATTTTATGTTTTCATAGTTCATGCCATTAGGAATGGAGAAAATTTTGAGGTTGTTTACGTGAGTCTCCTCATGAACTCTTGTCAGAAAATCAGCAGGATTGAAAAAACCTGGCACATGTTCAATTGAATAACTGAAACTTTGTAAATATAGGAGCCATCTTGCAACAATTTCAGGTTTTTTGTCAAGATGAATGTGATGGCTTAAAGGTTTTGCATCTGTTAGAATGGAGAAACCTACCATAAAGATGTTCAGAAAAGTGCTTTACCGATAAAAAAAAAATTGCATACAACTCCCTGCGAATAGATGGATAACGCGACTCAGCGGGATTTAATTGTTTACTATAAAATTCAATAGGAACAAATTTGCCATTAGATTTTTGCATTAGAATGCCACAAGCAGCTACTTTAGAAACATCCGTTATTAAATACAGTTTTTCATTATGTTTGATATTTTTTAAGGTAGGTTTGGTGAGCATCATGTCCTGAAATTTGTTAAAAGAATCCTGACATTTTTTATCCCATATGAATTCAGAATTCTTTTTGGTTAAATTAACAATTGGCTGTTCTAATTCTGCAAAATTAAAAATTAAGTGTCTAAAGTAATTTAGCATGCCCAAGTAAGATTGAACCTCCTTAACATTTTTGGGAACGGGAAATTTAGTCACCTTTCTAACATTTTCCTCCGAGGGAGAGTATCCACTCTTATCCAACTCGAAACCAAGATAGGTTATTTTGCTCTCACAAATTTACATTTTAGCAGGATCTAAAGTTTAATTAAACCTTTCCAATCTCTCAAAGACCTGTTGTAGTAAACATTTCATCTCATCAATAGTATCAGAGGTCAGTATTATGTCATCAAGAAAAAATTGGATATTTGAACCCCGTATATCCTTTAAACACTTGGACATTAAAGTATGAAAATAGGCTGTGCTATTTTTTGCCTCAAATGGTAATCTGCATGGCTGAAAATTTCCCAGTTCACAGCAACATGCTAATTTTTCCTTGTCTTTATCTTTAAGTTGAATTTGAAAAAATGCAAATTTAAGATCAAGCACACTATACCAATTTTTTCCAGCAATGTTTTGGATGATATCCATGATTTTAGGAAGGCAAATTTTGTGTGACTATGTGATACAATTCAAAAGTCTATAATCAATTGCCATCCGAAATTTTTGTTTATTCCCTTCACCAGGTAGAGGTTTTTTCTTAACAAAAATAACCGGAAAACAATAGTTACTAGACGATGGTTCCATAATACCCGCATACAATAATTTTTTTATTTCCTCTTGGGCGTATTCTTTTGCAATTTTAGTAATGAGATATGGTTTAGTCTGTAATGCATAATCATGATATAATTTAAATTCTGAAACTACCTTATCAGTGGAACCAAGGGTACTGTATGTACTAGAAAGTAGTGAATAGTTATATATCAATAATTGTAATATTTCCTCTTTTATTTTACCATTCAAACGATTTAAATTAAATAATGATTTGGGTTTAATTCTTCTTTCCTCATTCGTTTTACTTTTTCCAAACTTATGGTGTTGACCTGGCCAATTTGATTTGTTGATTCAACAATGTCTTCCTCATGAAATTTTTGAATGACCCCAATTTTAGTTTTCTTTCTGATTCTTATTTTTTGATTTGATCTCAATAATTGTGGTGAACTTGTTATTCTCATTGTACTCATGTAGAGAATTCTGGATATTATAGTTGAGTTTGTTGGCATTGAGTATAAATATAAATGAGCCCGAATCCCTCAACAATGAAGGAATGGAAAGAGTCACAATCTTGGATTGCCCTGGTTCAATATCCACCATGTGACAAACCTTCACAGCATTGACATTAACTTCTTTAATGAATTTACTCTCATTAGAAATACTTTCATAATCATAATATTTGTTATTTAGAAAATGTAATTTAGTGTCATCTATAATTATGCAGTTATTTATCAAATCAATTAGAATTTTGTTCGTTTGAATACAATCATACCCTAATATAATTTCATAATTTGAATCCCAATCATGTTTGGTCACAAAGAATACATCGTCAAGCCATTTGTTATCAATCTTAATTTTAATTTTAACAGCAGATAAATATGGTATACAAGAATTGTCTATTGTTTTAATCCTAACTGAACGAGATATGTATTCTACCTTCGTGAATTTTATTATATTTTCTATGGTTGTGGCCTGAATGAGGCTGATATTAGTACCAGTATCTATAAGAGCAGTTTTTTGAAGAGAACCAAATTTTATGTTAATTAGAGGAGGTTGGTTAGTCTCTTCACTCTTGCATGACATTAAAGATTTTATTGTGATATCTTTTGTACCTCCTTTATTTTTTTGTCAAGTTTAGTGTCTTTTCTGTTTTGCTCCTCAAACTTTTTCTGGGTTACAGGTTGAGGAGAATTTACATACTTAGTAACGTTTGAACCCTTTTCTAGTTTAAATTCCTTCTGCGTGTTTGAGAACCTCTGAATCTGCCTCAATTTCCTCTGTAAGGATGGACATTTTGACTTTCGAGTGAATTATATCTTCGCCAAGGTCTGGGATTTCTGGATTGGTTTCCCCTAGAATAATACCAATAATCCGTTGTTAAATGAGGTTCCTAACAAATGTGACATGTGATTTTATTTTGAGTATCACCTTCACGAGAAGTTGATGTTGTATCCCTTTTTATGTTATTTATGACATTGCCACTGGTTAAATTATTTATTTTTTATTTAAGTCAGCAATTAATTGATCTTTTATCAAATTTTCTTTTAGAATGTTGAGTATGTCCACATTGGATATGTTGTTAGTAGAACTATCACTACTTTGCTCCAAAGCTGATTCAATATTTATTGCATGAGCAAGTGCAGACTTCAGGTCTTTTGGAAAACATTTTTTAACCTCTAAACTGATATCAGGCTTTAATGCCCCAAGAAATTTGGTTAACTTTAAGTTTTCTTTCAAAATTAAGTCACAATTCTGGTTAGTGTTCTCCACATTTACATATTTGTCCGCCACCATTGAAACTTCATTAGCTAAGCCTTTGACAGATTGATTCTGTTCCTGTGATATAGTAGAGAATTGTCTCTGAATTTCCTGAAATTATTGTTTTTTCTCGAACTTCTTGATTAATAGTTCTGCTAGATTATCGAAATCATTTTCTTTAGAAGCTATAGGATCCTCAATTAGAAATTTTAGAGCATTATCCCTACAATGTAATTTCAACACAATTGCTTTTTTATCTTTATTCAAATTTTCGAGAGTAGCAATTTGTTTAATCTGAGCTATCCAAAATGTAATGTTTTTCCCATCTTTCCCAGAAAAAGCGGGAATTAAATTAGCAAGAGATTCCGACATATTACTATTTTTAGGCATGATTGCTCTCTCAATTTCACTTCAGATACACAATAAACACGTTAAATGTAATATCAATATATACTAATAAAAAATTAAATACACAAAACGCATCATATAGAATTGCAGAGATACACTAATTATTTACACTCTGCCTACTTATTATTATTAAAATACTGTAATTCACTTAATACATCTATAGAAATACATGGTGTTCACAAAGTTCAAATTTTCGTGTTAAATGTTTATTTACTTTTACTAATTTCATACACGACAAAATACATTCAATACGCATTTTTCCATTACCATGTGACCATTTAAATTGCCATATGCTCTTCAAAGTATCATCTAAAAATATCTTAAATGTTATGGTTTTTTTTAAAAATTTTTATCTTATTCTTATTAGGAAATTATTATTAATTATTGTTGGCCATATAATTTTTAAATATTTGAACAACCTTGCAGAGAATAACCGATTCGAAACACAAAGTTAAAATTTTTCGGCAAGGCACCATTTTTGAAGAGTAACCTAAATGTTAAAGAGTAATCTATGTTACAAGTAGAATATTAATGGCTACTTACTGTGGTAGTACACTGAAGAAGAAATTCATTAAATATGGCGTTGTGACGCCTGAAGTGGCCAATGAAAAATTCAGGGTTACCAAAGCATAATATTTTATTTTCCAAAATCTAAATTTACTGATTACATCTATATTTATTTCTAGGTTTACATATTGAACGCAGATACATTGACGCATTTGAGATGAACATAAAGGGAAATCCAACGAGCAGTTGCCCTACTTCACAATAATAGCGGGATAATTAGTGTCCGATAAAAAAAATAGAAAATGGCCATTTCTAGTAAAACTGCACATACATTGCGTACTTTATATGCGTTGAACCCCGGGGCCATTATATTAGGCAATCTATATCGAAGATTCCATCACCACTTTTGCATGGCCTTTTGCGGCATCACCATCTTCTCCGCATCGCAGCTGCCTCGACGAACCTTCTTTCTTGACGTTCCTCGTAGTACTGGGGCTTTTGCACAAGCGCTGTTTGGATGCGTCCGTTCACCAGTATTGCCTCTGATAGGTGGTGCCATCTGGTGAGTTGCTGAACCGCTAACAGTTCTGTTGTGTTGCATTTTGCAACAATAGCGTTTTCTATTTTTTTCCCGTTAACTCTGAAACTTCTTTTGTTCATGTTTTTACTAGTGCCAAAAAGTGATGTATTACATTTGTTAAAATTGATCATTTTATTTTGAAATATTTCATTCAGAACACGTGGGGCAATAGTTTTCAATTTTAGCATTTAATAGTTTTCCATTTCTAAACTTTTTTAAAATCTCGAATAACATCTAGAATGTAAGGGCAGTCTTTATTGAAATCCTTCATATGAAAGTGTTTGAAATCTATGTTGAATTTTTCATTGCTATTATAATGTTAAAAATCGGAACTATATGAGTTAATTCTAATGTTAAGAGTATTGCTGGTTTGTCCTACATATCCCAGGTCGCAAAAACCACATTTTAGGTAATAAATCGTATTAAAATTTTACATCCAAAATTAGTTGAAGTATCTGATGAAAATAAATTTGGGTCGAAAAGGTTTCATAGTTTACATCTCGAGTCATTTCATTTTCTTATTTTACGACCAAAAGAAAAATTTTCTTCTGCATTAATTGAAAAAAATGGAATTTTGTCTGTCCATTGAAATTTGAATTATATATATATAGTCAAGTATTTCAAATAGTCAAAACTTGTGTTTTTTTCATATACATACATTATTCTAAAAATTAAAATCAAATAAAGTTACCTTATCAATAATAATACAAATGAAATACAAAAGATAGTTTGATTATATGCTATTACTACTATGAAAATGACAACCCAGATATGGAATTCCATATATATATAATGGAATAATGTATATATATACATATATATATATATATATATATATATATATATATATTGGATAATATAATGGAATACAGTGGCGAATATAGGTTATAATTGGGGGGGGGCAATATGAACAAGCTTACAGTTATTTGCGCTTGTTTTTTTATTTTGTTTTTTTAAAGTAAACTATCATTCCATGATTAAGGATAGTTTTCAAGGGGTTTTAAACAAAGTGTTGGGACTAAACAATCTATTTGTTATTTTTTTATGTTTTCATTTTATTTTTATAACTGAACTGAACTAATGCTTTATTATATGATAGCGCGTTGTTTTATAACACGCGCGTATTGTATATATTTAATTGTATTCGCGTTAATATTATTTTCCTCTCTCCCGTTACTCTTTTACTTACTTAGTGTGTTAACTTTTTTAATAAAGATTTTTTTTTGCTCTGGTCCATGAAAAGAATTTTGTACAACGGAAAATAAAGTTTGTTTATTATTATTGAGCTATAAATACGGTGTCATAAAGTGAATACATAAAAAAAGTTTGCCTTTTTATGTAAAGTTTACAAAACGAAGTCCAGATTTCTTGGTACACTAGCAAACTTATCAAGAACTTCTTCATCTCTTATTTTAATGTCTCTATGGATCGAAAGCAATGCTAGTCCATTAAGCTTACTTTCCAATGTGGTATTTCTTAAGTAAGTCTTCAATCTTCTTAAACTTGAGAAGCTTCTTTCCACGGTTGCAACAGAAACAGGCAGAACTGCTAGTAGTTTCAAAAGAATATAAATGTTGGGGAAGAAAGTCTTGTCACATTTTTCTAGAGAAATAATGGCTGTTTTGGGAAGATTTTCAGATTTTCTCTGACTCCACTTTTCTTTCCACAACATAAACTCACTTTGCACGACCTCTTTATGTGACAAATCTTCTTCGTAGAAATTGAAAGCAGCTTCCAATGAATAGAAATCTGTTTTGGTACAAAATTCTGGAAGGATGTGTTGTAAGGATGCAACTGTTTCCTTGTGAGATTCAAAGCGTTCCTTCAGTGAATTACAAAAATCATCAAGGCAAGGTACATAAACAGCTCGTCGTTAGTATTCTTTTTCTGTGCTGTAAGGGACGTTGTTGTAGGCTATTGGTAGTTTTTCTTTGAAAGGAGCTTGTACCCCTCTGAATTGTCCTCTCATCGTGGCAACACCATCGTATCCTTGACCTCTCATTTTCTTTAAGTCAAGCCCTAAAATTGACAAGGTCTCTAACACTGTGTTAGCTAAGCCTGCACCAGTAACGCCATAAACGGGGACAAAAGTTAGGAAATCGTCTCTAATTTTGTATGATTGGTCTTCAACATACCGTACACAAAGAGAAAACTGTTCTATTTGGCTAATGTCAGTGGTTTCATCTGCCAAGACGGAATAAAAATAGACTTCCTGACATTTCTCACAATTTGAGATTGTATTAAATGGCCAAACCTGTTAATGATCTTGTTTTGAATAAAAGAACTTGTGTACATGCTCCTCCCACCACTGTTTATTAATTGGTCTTTAAGGTCATTATCTCCACTGTTAACTCTGTATCTCAGGAGTGATCGAAAACTTCCTTCATTTTTTTTCTGGATCTTCTAAGCCTATTCGTCCACCGTCACGAGAACCTCTTACTGCTATTTGCTGCTTTCCGCAAAATCTTATAGTTTGTATTATAGGGATCAGTCTTTTTCTGTTTTTTTCAATATCTAATCTTCCTTCAGCATTGACTTGATTAATAATACTCTCAGTTTTTTTGTAACAATGGATTTTGTGTTTTCAGCAATCAAGACTGATTTTTTATGATATGTGCAATTTTCATGTTTACGAAACATTTCCTTGGCTTTTTTTCAAATTACTAAAAGCCTGTGTTACTAATGCCCCTGTTACTTGGTCATCTCCTTTTCCTACATTTTTGGAGTGCGAAAATAGTACGCAATATTTACAAAAAGATCCGGATTTTTCTTCAGAATAAGCTAACCACTCGAATTCTTCTAGCCATTTCATTTGAAAAGATGTAGAGTGGTTTGAACTAGAACTACTAAAAGTAGAAGACAATTTGTATACAGGTTGAGGTTTCCAAACATTTTCTACTTGCGAAATTTTTTCTTCATTTGTTAACGAACGAATGGAATTGCTTTGACAATAATTTCCAACATCCTAGATATTTTTCTTACTTGGTTGAAATCCTCCGTAACTGGATCAACGGTACTCGTATTTGCGACACCAGAAGAAACATTGTTACTGGCACAGTCAACTTCAACACTGACACTAACAGGCCTATTTAGACTCTGTTTTTTTGCAAAAAATTTTTGAATAGAAGCTTGTCTCTTCATTATGAATGCAGTTGATTTAATAACGCATTAAGATTCCAGAAAAGCAAAATGCAGACGATCGCAGATACACAGCTATTCAAAAAGCTCACTAACTGAAGCAACAGAGCTACAGATAAAACAACTTGAGAGACAAGCAGAGAAACCAAAACAAGCAGAGCACACGAACTAACCGCAAAAGAATGAACTAACTCTTATTGCCCGTCGCCCGCTTATATAGGATCAGTTGGCGCCTTTGGTGACCTTCTGTAATATTCCAGAATCTTCGAACCTGTTCGAGATTTCGACTCTTCACTATTGCCAACTTAGTTTTCTTGCCAAATTTGGCGCCAAAGTTGTATATGTATAGACACAAAATTTTGCAAATGAAAAACGTTATTTAGTGAAATTATCCTTGGTATGATATAGTTCAAAAGAAGGCCACACCTTCATTATACGCCCATTTTTTAAATTCACGGTACTCTTGGATACTCTATATTTGTTTTTGTAAGCTAAAAGTAAGGAAATTATTTCCGATCAAACGCCAACCGAATAATAACTACTTATTCCATTAAATTTGTTTCTGATTTCGGGGGGGGGGCATATATACGCCCTTGATGGAATATATATAATAAATTAAGCACTGAGATTTATGATAAAAGAAACACTTTTTCAGTTCAATATAAACAAGCTACCTTTTTGGAATAGCAACATCAGTCGTCAAATTTATAGAAATATCGTCTTAAATTATATTCATAGAAGCACTATTTTAGTTACAGAGAGATATAAACAGTAGTCATATATATTTATACATTTCTTGAAAATGCTATGAGATATGGATATCCTATAAATTTCATGTACGCTTATGTTAATAAGAAATATTTAACACCATTAAATTAATAGTCTTTTAGATTTATTTTTGATGTGATCATATACAATGGAATTCACAAATATCTTAGTATTTCACTACATAGGTAGATGGCGCCACGAGATTAAGAATAAGATTGCATCATATATTCATTTTTATTTTTATGTACATTTCCAAAATAATATATATTATAATAGAAGGTTAAATGTAAATTTTTAGTTAATATTTTTATAGTGTTTTATTATAGTATTAAAAGCTTAATTTAGAAATAATCTTTTCACTTTAAATGCGGAACTGTCTTTAGGCTAATCTTCAAGTCCTAACAATAATTATAACTATTGAATTTGGTATGTTATAAGTTACATACTTTCTCGTTTCTAATCGTGAAAGATTTGGGGTATTTAATACCCTATTTTTTGTTTTTCCAACAATTGACTTTCGCAGAGGGTTGGTGCCACAAATCTAGATTAATGGGACAAATATCGGTTAACAAGACCGATTGGCATCTGATTGTTGGAATTCCAATTCTCGATTGTGTTTTTCATAGCAGCAATAGTATATAATCAAACTATCTTTCTATTTAATTTGTATGATTATTGATAAGGTAAATTTCTAATTTTTCGATTATTATATGCATATATTGAAGATATAACACATGTTTTGACTATTTGAAATATTTAACTAATCGTCTAAATCTAATCTAATAGTAAATAAAAACATCAAATTTCAATTAAACAATTCACAAAAACGTGCACTTTATTTGCAATATCCATACTTATTAGGATTAAATTAAACTACTCTATCCATAATCATACACTCGACATAAAATTATTAGCACTAATAATTATCTAAACTTGAAAAAGACAATCCTTATTTGAAATTCTAACAATAAAAGTAGCTAACTATCCTGGGGACTAGTTCGTCGTGTTATATGTATATAATGCCCGTGACTTCGTCCATCTAGTAACACATTATTGCTATCCTGTTCCTCGGGATAAAAGAGTTGTTTAACGTCTTAATAGTTTTAATGTGCGAATTATTTTTACGTGAAATATTATAATAAATGAAATCGTTTTATATTCTGAAATGCTTAATTAAAATGAAAATATCATTTGAAGCAAACGATCTTTAAAAACAGCTGAAAGCTGGTTTTTCTCCATAAGTTATTTATAATTTTCAAAGAATGACATGAAATTTTATTAAACTTTGTGATGTTTCAGTTTAATTTATATACATAAGCACTAGAGGGAATTCCAACACCAAATCTTTCTATCGTATGCGCCTTTCTTTTCAATTAAAAAGAGAAAATTTGTTGCACGAAAGAATGTTAAGATCTCATGGATTCTGAAAAAATACAGACTGTCCCAAATGAGTTTTAAAAACAGCAAAAGGATCATTTTTTCATAAGTTATAAATAATTCTTTAAGAATGATACAAAGCAAGTCAAGGTTTGAATCTAACTTTTAAGTAATAGGAATCCTCAGAACGTTTTTAAGATTAATGCGATATTTTTCAATATCACTGATTCAAATAAAAAATCTTATTTAAATATCTCTCTTTCTCTCTCTCTCTCTCACACACATGTTTCGTTTTTTTATTATCAATTTACTATTTATAATTCGGCTATTTTATAATCAATTTACTAAACAAGTCTTGGGCACCGGCATGTTATTTTCTTGCTTAATAATGTGCATGCTTAATTAAAGCACAGTTTTTTATTAATGAAAAATTCAGGATTTGACATTTCAGTTTGGTACGGACGCTTCCTATCAGCACAATATTCTCTCTGTACTATCCATACGATATCTTTAAGATGTTGCGCGGTATTCAGAATAACGTAGAAACACCCTGGAGATATACTAAAATATCTTGTGGTAATAGGGTCATTATAGTCCGTCAAAAAAGTATCCGGACGCTGCTCTTTTTTCCGACGCTAATTATCGATCAATAGAACTCTAAATTTCTGTTGCCGTAGAAATGTGTCCTTTATGAATGTATTTATTATTGTTTCATGAAAGGGGTTGTCTTCATATTTTAGGTTTACACAAACTCAATTTTTTCAAATGGCAACACCTTGTTTTGAATACACATCGAGATTCTCGACATTAGATTAGTACGAATACCAATAAAATTCTGTAATTTTCAATAAACGGTTGTTGAGTTTTCTTTAATTGAAATTTTTTACACCAATATATCTTCAATATATTTCCAAATTATATAAACCTTTAACAGTAGTTCTTTATATTAAAATATTGATAAACAAAAATAGTTAATAACTAATATATTTTTACATATAAAAATTTTCATCGTTTACTTGTAATATTATTATATAGAACCTAATGTAAAAAAATTATGTAATTTATTTACTGTGTTTTAATTTAAAATCATGCTTGTCGAATTCTTAATTAGTAATATTTCACTACTCCAAACGGTAACTGTGAAAACACAAAATATTCTTAGGGGAAAATTACTCTATTAACAGCTGAAATGAAAAAAAATAACAAAGTGACACATTTTTTACGGTTGCAAATATTGAAAGAGCCGCTTAATCGTTTTTCTTGTATATCTCCGGTTCATTTGAACCGATTTACCAAATATTATATATCGGGTATTTTTTATTATGCAGAGTCATTTGAAAGATAACAAATGGGAGTTTCTGTTGTAAAATTTGAATACGTGAAATATAAATGTGTAAATGGCCCCTTATGGAAATGCAGCTCACATATTTTGAAAGAAAACATCCTCCCAAATTCAAGGACATAATTTCCTTGAATTTACGTTTCATAGATTAGGAGAAATAAGAAATGTTCGGATACTTTTTACATGAACTGTACCATAAGGAACTAAAGACAGCTGTTTAAAAAAGCACTTGAACTTTTGCAAGTTGTTGGACACATGACACACATTTACAGCCCGAATTTCAATCATGAATGAAACGTCACCGTATTCCATAAAGGACAGGGAGGAGACGATGTTCGTGCTGTCACTAAGTATTTTTATTATTTTGAAAAGGATCTGTAATACGTTAATCGCAACCCACACAGCACACCCTACTCCCAAGGATTCCCCCCTGTACGCAGTTTGCGGGAGGCTGCGGTATCCAAAGGAGGTCGCGGCGGCGCCAAAGCACGCTCAAAGGACTGCCAGAGGAAATCGAATGTCCGCCTAAATTGATTCTTTCCACAGCTCTACGATGTCCTTCACGGGAGGTGGGGAACATCTCTGAGATGACGACGCGGGAGGCTTCACTGACACAGGTCATGGGATGGAGGCTCATTTGCGTTTTAAGGGACCATTTTCATAGGATTTTGCACAAGAATTAAAATAAATCTCTTATATTTTTCAAAGAAATAAAAAAAACTTAATTGATTTTAACTGTTTTAATTCTGTCCTATCTGTTTTTAAAATTAATATTAAATCAGCGCTAATTTCTTTACTCACGCAAGAATTGCTTACTCGAAGAATGTTTTCTGTTTAAATGTAATTGATTTTTTATAAAGTTATTTTAAATGAAAAAAAACACATTTTGCAAAGGTATTTAAATAGAAAAATTACTTTGTAGTGATTAATACTTGTATTTTAATATTGTGTATTATTAATATATTTCTGAATATGAGACAGTATAAAAAATTCCGTCCTTGAAATTAAGTTCTTCATTTATTTGCAAAAAACCACCTGAAGTGTCAAAGTTTATCCAAGATAATTCTCTTAGAGGTGCTTTAACAAATTCATAAATGGTTTTCAGAATTTATTGCAAAATTACATTCGTTGGCATTTTTATTTATTTTTTTCATCCAAAAAATGCAATAAATTTTTTGGCATAACTTTTTTAAAAACTTTGAAAATAGTTTTTCACGTTACAATAGTATTCCACAAAAAGAAAAAAAATACTTAGTAATTATTTTTTAAAATTGCGTATAAAACTATCAAAATCCTTACCCTACATTAAAAATCTGAAAAATATTCGAAAAAGTTTTAAAGAATTTAATTTAGATTAAATTAAAATCTTTACTTAATAAAGCTATACTTTTCATGAATTTCATATTGGACATTTGCAAAAAAAATATCCTCAAACGCATTAAAAATTTGCAATATGAATTTGCAATTTCTCACTATTTTTATTCCGTAAGACTCTTGTGAATAACTTCACAAAAATTTAAATTTTTATAGCAATTTTAAATGTTCAGTTATATTAATTTGAATCAAAATTATTTTTGATGTGATGCCTTTTTATTTAAACCAAAGAAACCTCACGGTTTCCACTCCAATTCACAGCTGTGGAAATGGTGGGGTGGTGGAAATTTTCATTTCTCTGTAAATCTTTTACAATTGAAAATAGAAAGAAAACTCAAATTAGGCAAATTATCGCCTTATCATAACAAACAATTTTTGTATTTACACTTTTTCGATGGCTGCAAATGCTTAGAAGTTATGAGCTGAAAAGTGATTTTCCCACTCTTCCCCTACTTTCCCCCTAACTTAAAGTACGTTTTAACCTATGCATGTTACCCCTTGTTGGAAGCTCTCGTCATTTGCAGTCTCTTCCACCTGCTTTCATTCTTGCAGCTATAATCCTTATGAGAATAGAGGGCGAAATGTTCTTTTCCGTATTAGTATTAGTAGGGACGTATACATATAACGCTTTTTCCCATGTTATTTTGTGAACACGATAACTAGAGTAATTTTGATTAGATTTTAACCGGCTAGGGATATGTTGCATGCCGGTGAAAATATTGGCCGAGTTTGTAGATGGGCTAAACAGCTAAAAGTAGGTGGAAATAATGGGGGACTGAAAATTTCATTTTCCCATAATTCCTTTACGATTGAAGATAGAATGATAACTGAAAATATTCGAATTATTTCCTCTTCATAATAAACAACTTTTGCATTGAAACTTTTTTGATAGCTACAATTTTTCAGAAATTATGAGCTAAAATGCCATTTTCATTCTCCTCCCCCATTTTATCATTTCCCCATAGCTCTGTTACGACTAAAGATAGAAAAAAAATTCAATTAGGCGAATTATCACCTTATCATAACAAACAACTTTTATATTAAAAGTTTTTATCAGCAAGAATTACTTAGAAGTTATGAGCTCCCACCAGCCGCATTCACTCCCACTTTTTATACGGTAAACAAGCGGATATACCTGGCTTTGCTCCGGATTAAAATGCTTTCATATCTAATATTTCTAATGTAAAAACTACTATTGTATAAAAATTATAATACACAAATTTTTTCTTATCTGAAACGTTTTTAATTAAAATGAGAATATCAATTGAAACAAACGAGTTTTAAAAACAGCCGTTTTCTCCATAAATTATTAGTTGTTATATAGCTACTTCAAATTTTGATGACAATTACTAAAGTAAAAGAAAGGTTTCAATGAATATGTTGAAACAATTAAATTAACTGGCTAATTATTCATCAAACATGTTTTTCATAAGAACCACTCTAAGTGTGACATGAGGAAATTGTGACAATCGGTTGATTAATGGAAAAGAATTCGTGATAAGAATTATCTATGTTGAATATTATCTAAAATTTCAAGATAAGATAATCATTGGGACATGAGGTATAATGCAATCTTTTTCATCTATATTCGAATGAAATCTCAAAGTATTTGTAGATAGAAAAGAGATTAAACGTTCTTTGTGGAATAATTTCAGCACTTTTAAGTTTGAGAAAATAATTCGAATTTACACCTAACTTTCGAAGAATTTGACGTTTTGTTATTCTCGAAACAGATGAAAATGGATTTCTAAGTTTCATTTCGCTAACTTATTCAAACTTAAGAGATTTTTAGTGCTTTTTTATTTTATTGATAGAATATTCAATAATTGTGTTTGTTAATGAAAAAAGATAAGCTCAAACAATTGAAAAAGTGAAATTGAATGGTTTTTGTTATTGAAGCTAAATTTATTTGATCTATCTTAAAGGAATTAAAACGTGGAAAAATGTGAGATTTAAGAATAATGACAGCAGTTTTAAGTTTATGAAAATAATTCTAACTTTAAAAGTGTTTGACGTTTTGTTTTTCTCGAAACAGTTAAAAACGGAATTTTAAGTTAACTTATTCAAACTAAGAGATTTTTATTGCTCTTGTATGTTATTGTTAGAATATTCTAAAATTGTGTTTGTTAGTGGAAAAAATAAGCTCGAAACAAAGAGGGAAGATGAATTATGAAAGAAAAATAAATCGAAGCTGGTTCATTCGAAGAATTATTCTTATAAAAACGATTTAATTCAAAAGATTTTGCATGAATTAGTGCCTAAGTAAACTTTTTGTTATTTAAGAACAGAGAATGCACAACTTTAGAAATTTTCCTGAAAACAAATGAAAAACTTTATTCGATAACGAAAAAAATAGAAAATTGAGCATGCCGAAAAATAGAAGAAGATCGAAAGTTTAACTGTAATTGGTGAAATTCTGTTCAAAAGCCGAGAAAATTCAAAGTCTCTAAAAACAGAAGGAGAAAGAAATGAAATTAAGATTGTAAGTAACAAATTATTATGTTTATTTTATATTTAAATGTTTTATTTTAATGCACGCGTGATAAGTTAAGATCGAATTGATGCAAATCTGTGTGAGAAAGGATGTTGTGAAAAAAAATCTAAGTCACTAAAATAAAACTTTAGTAGAAGAATTATTTATTCTAAGGGTTCGAATCCCTGCGAAATAAAACCTTTTTCCTAATTAAAAAACTTTAGTTATAAATCTTCACAACAGATGGCGTTCGAAACCTTAAGTTCCAAAATAGATCTATAGCATAGCTGAAGCTCTTCCAAGTAGGTAGTCATGGTTGAACGGTTAAGAAACAAGAAAATCGGTCAAACATGATTATCTTTTGTCGAGTTCAAATTCACCCACCCTTAAACAAGATAAAATAAATGTCTAAAATAATTATTTAAAAATATTATTAGCACTAGATGGCAGCATATGTAAAAACTTTTTCTAATTTAAAAAATCAAAGTTAGAAATCTTCTCAACAGATGGCGTTTGAAACCTGAAACCCTAATACATGTGACGAGAAAAAACGCTCGAAAAATTTTCAAAGTTCGAAAGAAATATGTTTAAATACTTTATTTTAATTAATGTTAAGTAATGATTCAAAATTGTTTAATTATCACATGAGAGAACTGAATTGAGGCGATGTGTCCTCAAGATGCATCGGGTGGTTTTGGCTTGATCCTGTTAATTAATTTTAAAGTTTTCAATTCTCATGTTTAAATGCTTTATTTTAATTAATGTCAAGTAACGATTGAAAATTGTTTAATTTTAAATTCTTATGCTTAAATGCTTTATTTTGATTTTTAAGTTTTAATTGCTTTATTTTAATTAAATATAAGTAATTATTGACATAAATCTATGAGAGACTATTAGTAAAAGGATGTTGAATAATATAAGTCCCTAAAAACATTTCGAAAATTTTTCAAAGTTCCAAAGAAAGATAGAAAAAATAATTAATTACTTATCAAGAAGTGGTTGGTGGCTTGGGCTTAATCTTGTGAAGAATATTATATATAATTCATAAGTATCAAATTGTTATGTTTATTTTATTTTGAATTGCTTTATTTTAATTAACGATAAATTATAATTGATGCAAATCTGCGAGAGAGATTATTAGTAAAAGGACGTTGAAAACTCCAAGTCCCTAAAAACATTTCGAAAAATTTTCAAAGTCCGAAAAAATAATTAATTCCTTATCTCAAGTCCTTATCTTGAATCGTTATCTTGAAAATTCCTTATCTCAGAAGTGGTAGGGAAGGGAGGGGGAGGGGAGATCCTTAGAGCCTTGATGCGGCTGAAACCCCTTTTTCCATCTACTCTCGTTCAAACTCAGTGAGCTGTTGATAATGGCTTCTTCGTCTTCTTAAAGGCATTCTTGACTAACATCAACTCACTACGTCAAATTTGAACAATATATAACGTTCACGAACTCTACAGTATATATTTAAAGCAAAACTGATTTGCATGTTCATAGTGGCGCTACTAGTTCCAAACTTAAGTGCCGAGCATGAAATTAGAATAGACGTCATCTTTGAGATGTATAAGCACGCCTATCAAATTTCGTTTATCTAACACAAGTCTTTCCGTCAGTGTGTTTCAGTTTTTTCCGTCATATATATATATATAGAACATTATGTTCAAAAGTACAATAACAAACATTTTAGTAATACTTTGCAAGTTACTGTAATTTTAACTATAATACTATACTATAATTTATTTAAAACCAAATAAATTAAAAATAATAATGAGTGTCAATAAGAACATAGGGAAATGTCAGCATCGCATATCAATACAGTTGCACTTAAGATTATAAATAGGGAATTGTATATGAATTAAAACCAAAAGTACTTGAAAAAGGCAATCTAAGATTTGAAATTTCAACAATTAAATTGGTTAGCTAGAGTGCGGACTAGCTAGTCATGTCAAATCTGATTTTATTGCGCAAACCATCCGTAGATCCTAATTGTCGAAGAAACAGAAAAGGTAATCTACACTAAATAAGTAGAAAAAGAAATAAGGTTACACAACCCTGAATGAATGCAACACTATAAGAAAGAAAGAGCTATCATGTAGCTAAATTAAACATTAAAATATATTGCACATTATTTAATAATTGCACGTATATAAAGAATTCAACATACAAGGATTTTATCTTTTTTATAATAAAGAATTAATAAACTAATCTGTTAAGTAATACATGTTACCTATCATATAAATAATTACATAAGAAAGAAATATTGACCAATCAATGACTGCAGAAAAACAGAAAATTATTTTAATTTTTAAAAAACATTGATACAATAATTAAATAACCAAATATAAGTTATTATTCAAGAAATTAATTAACAAATCCAAATTTAAAAACTAGAAAACTGTAACATTTCAAAATTATATAGCTTTTTAAAGAATTATAATATTATTTAAAACAGTTGCGCCATCTATGTTTAGGAATATGTATAAATATAAAAAGTCTAGAAATACATAAATTAACATGATAGAAAAAAATGAAATAAAAAGCTATTAAATTAAGTAACTTAAATATTTTTTTATCTATGTAAGCATGTAAAAACTTATTTAGGAAAACCATACAACAAAGCACTATTAATAAATTGGGAAATGTTACTAATATATATATATATATATATATAAACATAGATTGTGCCACTGTTAAAAAAATATTAAAATTCTTTTACTTTATTAATTTTAAATGTTAATCTTTTATAATTTTAAATTTTTTTATCAATTAATTTCATGAATATTAACATATATTTCGACATTTAATTATGGCATTAGTTGTTTTAGAAATTAAAATAATATTCTAGTTTTCTGCGGTTATTATTTTTGCTTTTTCAGTGAAATGACAGGTGTTATGTAGTTTACTTGAACATTTAACTTCTGATCAAAAACAACTACTGTTGGAAACACTTCTGGATAGATCAGCAGCTTTCTCTAAGTCACTAAAAACAAATGGCTGTACAGATAGGGTTATCCCCACATTCAATTTTCGATCTCATAACCCAATTAAAACTTTGCCTTTTGAAATTCCTCATGCCATTCAAGGCACGATTAAAGAGGAACTTAATGAACTAATTGAAGCAGGACTCGTTCATAGGAATATTTCACAATGGTCATCACCTATGGCGCTTGTGAAAAAGAAACAAAACCCAACAAATCCACATAACCCAGCCTCATATAGAATGGCCTTGGACCTACGATTGTTAAACACTATTTTGGAAAATTCTACTTATCCTTTGCCAGAAATTCCTACTTTGATAAATGAAATTTCAAAATATCCATTTTACACGACCATTGATTTTTGTAAAGCTTATTGGCAAATTTTACTTCCTGAGGAAGTGCAAGATGTATTGACATTTACGACGCCGTTTGGCACATTCGCCAATAGAAGACTTGTTTTTGGCTTAAAAATAGCCTGAAGTATTTTTCAAGCATTAGTAGATTTGTTAATTGATGAACTTAAACTTAGTGGCACAACAGGCATATATGCATATCAAGATGACATTGTTATTGGGGCTCACTCGTTTCAAGAAATGAACAAAAAAATTCGTTCTGTACTTGACATTTTAATCAAATACAACCTCACATTATCTCCAGAAAAATGTGTTTTCTTCAAGTCAAGTATTGATTATCTTGGTTTTAATATCTCTCACAACAAAATTCAACCAATCACTTCAAATATTTTCAAAATTAGTAGCTTTCAACTACCACGTACTGTTAAACAAGTAAGACGTTTTCTTGGTCTATGTGGTTTTTATAGATCTTTGGTTCCTGGTTTTGCTGAACTGACAGAATCTCTCACTCAATTAAGTAGGAAAATTGTTCCATTTCAATGGACCCCCATTCATCAAGAGGCATTCAAAAAACTCTAGGTTGTATTTTTCACAAAACCTTTTGTTAGATTACCCGATTGGGATAAACCGTTTGTTTTAAACACAGATGCGTCAGGTCAAGCAATTTCTGGTATTTTATTGCAAGAGCATGAGAGAAAATTGCATCCCATTTCATATTACAGTAAGACTCTATCAAACTCAGAGAGAAATTATCTTGCTATAAAATTGGAATTATTCGCGATATATAAATCAGTTCACGCATTCAAAACATATTTATACAACACCAACTTTAAAATTCTAACCGACAGTAAACCACTGCTACACTACAAAGAATTGCGTCTCCTACTGACATTGTTTCACGGTGGTTACTGTATTTAACTGAATTTCAATTTACCTGTGAACATATTCCAGGCAAGTAAAATACTTTGGCTGATTTCTTGACCAGATTTCCTGTTAACCGAACAGAAATTTCCAACACCCCACAAGATGAACAAGAATTGATTTTACCAGTTGTCGAAACACATTGCAACACAATAATTGCAACTTCGGACACTTCATTAGAAATTTCAACCAGTACTTGGTTAAAAGAACAGGCGGATGACACACAAACAAATGAAATCATTCAGTTACTAAAAAATCCATCTCTTAAGGTTTCAAATAATATTCTTGGTTTTTACATTGACCCTACAACACACATTTTGATGTTTAAATCTCACAGGAAGTCACAAGCAGATTTAATTGTTGTACCAAAAACACTGCAACACAAGGCTTTGGATATTTGTCACATTTCTCACACTGGTCTAGATAAAACATATCAAATTGTTAGCAACAGATATTATTGGAAAGGTGTATACATAGACACCAAAAATTTTGTTCTTAGCTGTGAGCAATGCAACAAAAATAAATCTTTTACGCCTAAGCACGCACCACCACAATCTAACAGAATACCTACAAGACCGAGTGATTATATATCAGTCTACATAAAAGGTCCACTTCTAAATTCGGGTTATGTTGCCACGGTTCTAGATCATTTTTCTAAACATATTGTATTATATTCTCTGAAGAATATTGCATCAGAAACAGTTTCCAAGCATATCTTAAATTACATTTCAATTCATTTCAGACCCAGCCAAATTTTGAGTGACAGGGGTTTACAATTCACATCAGAGGTATTTTCTTTAATTAATAAAACACTCGGCATAAAATTAAGTCACACGTCACCCTTTCATCCCGAAACGAACGGACAAACTGAACGTTTGAATCCTGCCATTGAATCAAGTATACTCACCCTTCAGGACAGAGGTGTTAACTTTCAGAATGCATTATTAATTCACCAAAATATTTATAATGGATTAATTCATCCTTCAACTGGATACACACCAAATCTTTTACATTTCGGTCGAAATCTCCCTTTAATTTTCGACACATTTGATAATAACTCAGAACCTCTATTTTTGGATAAGGTTCATTACGTACAGGACCTGTTACAACAATTAAATACAGCTTATGAGCTTGCGTATTCTACACTCACCAGAAAACAGGTAGAACAGAACATTATATTAGCCAAAAATTCACGTTCAAGGGCATTACACGTTGGTGATATTGTTTATCAGAAATCAAAGGGTTCTTTTAAGACAAGATTTGAAGGACCTTGTACAATTATTGCAAAGAGAGGAGAAGTTAATTACACAATTCAAGCACCTGATAATAAATCCGCTCGTTCCTTCACTGTGCATGTCGATAGGTTGAGATATGCTCCTGGTAGAAAATCGAATCTAATTTCTCATGACACTGCCCCAAATGAGTCGAAAACACGCTATTTTCTACGAAGTTCAACACATCAAATTTAAACAATTATGTTGAGTTTGTTTCTCTTGACTTGTTCTCTTTACAATGAATATATGCTGGCGTATCCTCTTCGCAGGTTGGTACCCCTGTTTGTTTCGAGAATTTAGTCACGGGACAATCATGATGTATTTGTTTGATTTGTATATATCGTAAAAAACTTTTTCCCCTTTCATTAAGAATTTTTTTTCCTTCCATTTTTGTATTTTTGAGAATTTCTGTGTCAAAATGTTTTCGTACGCTTAGATCATAATTGTGGTCGGTGGAAGAGAGGAATTTGGCCTACCACATTTTTTTCATATTTTTTTACAAACAAACAAAGGAGTATACATTCAATTACATGACACAGCTAACGAAAGTTAAGTACAGTTATTAACACACGAGTTTATCTTTTCACAAGAACATGATTGATTTTTTGGAAGGAGGTAAATATTGGGGAGATCTTTGACACGGGACAAACAGTTTCTAATGAACGTCAAATTAGTTAGGGCTTCGTATCATGATTGAGACTTGTTGTATTTTGAGGTTGTTTGAAAGTATTCGATTTATATATTTTATTTTTGTAGTGATTCACAATTAGGGCCATGGATTAAACTGAGTATTTCAGAGGTTACTTGATGAATTTTCTGTCTTTTTGTTTAGAACAAATACAACATATGTATGTGAATAAGCTGCTTGCTTCGAATTTAAGTCATATATCTATATGTCAGGAATGTGCTATTGTATTCTTTAATTTTATTATATGGGTATTTTATATCGTTGTCAAAAAATTATCTGTGTTTATCATATATTTTGAGAAACATCTCATTACAGATATACGTAATTATGTATCATGAAACAATTTGGGTTTACTTTGGCTGATTAATTGCCGGAACAAATTATTAGTTTAAATGTTTTTTTTGGGTCACTACACATTTGTATTAGTCAATTGTGCATGTATATAGTTATTTTTTTTAAAGCTGTTTCTCGGAATGTTTGCATTACAGAGGCATTTTGTTATAGTGTTGCTTTTTGTAAAAATCACATTAAACTTAGATACCACTTTCAATGGACATTATATGGAGTTTTGTGACAAAACCCACTGCTGTGTATGTGAATGCAACACACCTATGAACTATCTGGTGTTCATCAAAGACTGATTTGTGTGAACTGTTACCACATGCCTCCACAATGGGGATACAAGCAAAATTGTTTTCGTTCTGGAACTGAAAAATTTTTTTCATTATCAAGGGGGTGATTGTTGTATTGTCTGCTATAAGAAATGTTCCTTTTTACCTTTTTCGTTTCCTTGGTGCAAGAATGTCGTTTTCACAAGTGCCTACGTGCAGAAGGAGAGTTAAGGGTGACTTTCTCCCTTATTACAAGAGGGGGAGGGTATATGGTCAGTCTAAAATAGCGCCTGACAACAAGTGTTACCAATCAGGCGTTTTTTTTCTGTGACGCATGGCCATGATGTGAGTAGGGGTTAGATCCCTTCACTTGAAAAAAATTATTTGAGAAGCGAGACGCGCTGCTGGATGATTTGAAGAAAACAAATGGTGCCCATACCTCGTTCCGGTGGGGACTGTTCGAATTGCTCTTCTTTTGCTCAGTTTTTGCACGAAAATGCTCGTTCGTGTAATGGCCCCCGTCTGTATTAGTAGAATAAGGAGCGGACTTGTGTAATGGATAACAATTGACGAAGGAGGAATCCGACCATTTTGGAGATCGCAGGGACCGTGCAGATTTTCAAACAGATAAGATCTTTTCCTTTATCACTATAGATTTTTCCGTATTTCATGACGAACAATAGTGAAAAGTTATTGGATCCAATGCCTTCCCCTCTTGATAAAAAAAAGGAAATTTGAGGACTATTTTTAAAAAAATCTCTCTGACTTTTGAGTTTCCAAGTTAATTCAATATGTGCTTTTTTCTACATTATGTTCGCGAATGTTGATCAACATTATTAGTTTTATAAAAAAGCGGCCCCTGGTAATCTGTAGTCTATATATATATATATATGTTAATGTCAATGACTGTTTTTTATGTACCAATATAAATAAATCTTTTAGTTCTTTTTAGGAGTAATTTATTGCATTCATGTCTGACATTATTCTTTCATATTTCTGTCTATTCTCTTTCTTTTTTTGTATTCATGCATGATATCTTTCTCTTTTTATTTTTGGTGAAAAGGATATTTAAAATATACATGAACAAATCAGTTTAACAAATATAATTTTTTAATCTAATGAACTGCAGTTTTATGTGATTATGTGTTTATATATATAGTATTATATAATATCAATTAGAGAGAGAGAGAATGTAACAATTTAGGTATATATTATATTATATTATATATAATATCAAGTTAACAATTTATGCTTTTATATAAAAAAATTCATCAAGCAAACAACATAACAACAAGTAACATGGATTACTTAATAGATTTGTTTATTAATCCTTAGTTATAAAAATGGCAAATTATTTTCTTAAATTTTAAATTCTTTGTTCACATGCAATTACTTGATTATGTACAATATATTTTAATGTTTATTTTAGTCACATGGTAGTTCTTTCTTTCTTATATGCTATAATTTTGGTTCTTTACTTTTATGCTTTTTACTTGACTTCACGGATGGTTAGCTCAGCAAAATCTGTTTAATATGACGAGCTGGTTCGAAGTCTAGCTAGAAACTTTATTTGTTGAAATTTCAAAACTTTGACTTTTTCAAGTACCTTTAGTTTTTATTCATATAAAATTCTCTATTTATAGTCTTAAATGTGACTATATCCCTATGTTCATATTGACATTTATTAGTATTCATAATTTATTTGGTTTTAAATTAGTTATAGTTAAGTTAAAATTGAAGAATTTTCAAAAAAGTAATATATTGTTTGATGCTTTAATTTTGAACATAATGTTTTGTCATGTCATATACATTGGTTATAATCAATATATATATACAGATTGATAGATAGATGGTGCCACTATTAAAATCACAAAGATCGCACAGCCTTGCCCCAAGGTATACGGAGATTTCTGGATTCCTATCGTTTGAAGAATCCGCTCACGAGTCACCGTGTGGACACCACAAAAGCTCCATTCATAGGAAAAGACATACACTCGCAGTCAATCGACAGCCACCATCACACACAAGACACCTATATTCCAGGAACTGCCGTGTTACCAAAATTCCCGCACACAACGAAAGTCTGTGTCAGTGATGAAATTTTTTTCAATCATAATTTTAAAAATTATTTAAATTGTTAATTATTTTAAAGAAATTTTGAGTTCAACTGGCAGTTTGTTAGATCCCTTGTCAACTTTGGTTCCTATATTTGGTTTTCATAACATTAAAGTACAATTAAGATTCCAAAGATGCGCCAATGTCCACATAAATTCTGAATTGACTTCCCATAATCAACTAAAATCCTGAAAAAGATTTGTTAAGTTTTATAAGTTTCAGGTTAACTAAGTGTTTATAATCCTTGGGAAAGTATTTATGTTCTCATGTAATGAACAATTGTAAAAAAGTGTTTAACTCTTCCATCAGTGTATCCGCACCTTCAATAAGTGTTCCTGTTGAAGTACTTAGATAGGCACAAAGCAAAACATCCATGAGAAATTAATATTTGATTTATATAAAGATTTCGAAAGCAATTTTTAATCACATTTTGGAAACCCTAGTACAAACGTTTTACACTATCTGTGTTTGTCCATCTTTCTTGCCACCAAATAATTGTCGAAAGTTGTAATTGATCGCCAGCCAGCTTTTTGGAATGCCTTCAGTGTTTCAGCGTTTGTCAAATTTTCCGCTTTTTCATTTTCTAAAATACCTATATTGGCCTTTACGCAATGGAATTTAAAGTTTTTCTAAGCATTCCAGGTTTTCTTAATTTCGATAATGTTCTGTTTCAGGGAACTGGATGACTGAAGAGCCATTCAGGCCGACATCGATTCTGTATAAATATTCGTTATTTCACTTCTTGTCATTGCAATTTGAGTAACGAGATAAAGTGCGTAAATTTAAGACATAAAAATGGTTGCTTCATCATTTAGTCTAGTATTAATTCGTTGGAGATTTTTTTCCCTTTTTTAAGAGACATAAGCCCGCAACCAACTTTCCCGATACATTTAAGTTATGTGACTACCTTCGCACTTTTCTATAAATTCTCAAAAATTTCATAAAACATACATGTTTTTTAATTAAAATAAGTTAGGAAGCTAAGAATTCCAATGCAATTTCATTGACTTTCAAAATATAGGTAAAATAGGTAAATATAGGTGTAGCAAAAATTTAACGAAAACTTGCACTTACGCCAAACCTCCTTTAACAAGTTCTATTGAACATATTTCATCAATTTTTGTACAGTACACAGATAACATGCTTCTTTGTTTTATGAACTAAAAGATTCATATTACAAATAACAAATTTGAGCTTCTTTAAAAAAATAGCTAGAAGTCTCAGGCCTAAATACATGCTTATTATCATAGAACATATACATGAAAGTATCTACAAAAAATTTCAAGACTCTATCTTGAACAAAAAAATGCCTTAGGGAATAGAAAACACTTGCATCGTTAAAAATAAAAATCTGAGAAAAATGCATTTAAAGTTTGTAAAGGCATGAAACAAAAACTAGTAATGCTTGTAGAGCTCTAATTTTTCATTATGTTATTTCCCAACTTATAAAATGCACTAAAACAGTATTTTACCTGAATATTATTGAATATATTTTTCTAATTTCAAACATTATGTAATTTGTCTGCCAGCTCTTCAAAACATTTTGTCTCTTAACAAGTCAGTAAATTTTCTCAACAGAAAAATGAATAAAAAAACAATAATATTGTACTGCAAAGCTTCTAAATAAAATAAACTTCGTGTAAAAATCAATATTGGTCTTGAAAAAGTCGTTTTTATGAATATCAGTTAGGTAGTAATGGGAACTCAATAAGAACGCAGAATATAAACAAACACAAACGATTTTGGTAGTGAACAATGAAGTTATGATAACCATTTCACCCAAGGAATTGATTTATTCATAGAACATTTTTAATTAATTTATTTTAAGAATGGGAAAATGCTTCAGAATGAAAACGAAACTAACCACTCTGTCAAATTTTGAGACTGACAACATTCAGAAAACTTCAAAATCTTTAAAACTATTTGGATGTCAGATCTAAAATTTGGAGTCAAGTTTTCCAATAGTATGGGCCACCGAAAAATGCAAAAAAATGTTTCGATATTTTTGTCATTTTTAGGGTACTGTGTAGCCTTAAGAGTTCGTTGGATCGAAATAAACAGGATTTATTTACAGCCTGTTCTATTTATATATTTCCTTAAATGATCGCGAAAAAATTCGCTCTGGTCCCAGCATCAGCCCATAAATCGAGCATATTTCATCCATCCCGCCTTAAATTAATGGAAACATGTTTTTGTTGGAAAAGATTGGGTGAAATCGCCATGTCTCCCCCCTATGATGAACAAAGTCTTGTCGAGATCAGGTAAAACTTTTACCTTGCTAATCGATTCCAGATAAGCTACAATCAGTATTGAAAGTTTAAATCCAGTCTTCTTGGAAAATGAAACTCCAATCACAGATTCCAAGCCTACTACCGAAGATTTTCGACCTCCAGTGACTAACAGATCGGGACGACGAGTTAGGTTCCGTATACTTTTGGCATAGGTACTTCCTGTAATTGGAAGTGGAATACTGTGTTGCCGCTTCTCCTACAAGCCTGCTTCTCCCGTTGATGATGATGACTTATATCTATCTTGTAAATAAATTTTAATTTTGCAAAAATTAACTTTTTTTTATTTTTTACTACTCTTGCGTTATCACATTATAGTTTTTCTCATCCGAGCATTCATTCAGTCATAGTCCTGGAAAAAATTTTAATTAAGATTTTTAAATAAAAATGTTATGTTTGTTGTTTTCCAATTTCGTCTGTATTTTCTTTTTTGGTCTTTTGGTGAAATATAAAACATTCAAATAATTAAACGCTCTTCTAAAGTATCTCAAGAAGTAAAATAATAATTACCAAACAGGAACGGATGTTAAACATTCGTTCATGAAAAAGGATAACTACCTCAAAAAAATTATTACACATCGTATATGAAAAGATAACAGTAAGGTACTTCTTTAGGAGGGTTAATCATTTTGTTTAGCAACGCACTAAAACCTCTCAAATTAAACATTCATAATTATTTATCTATTTAAAAAATATTTTTACGAAATATTATATATTGGATTCATATGTTTGAAAAAACTGCAATTGGACGTAGTTATTTTACAGATTCTCATAGATTGTAGTAAAAATTGATTTTGCCAAATATTTTTTATCTTTGTATTTAAATCACAAATATATATCATAATATATATTATCGTTTAAGAAAATATAGGAAATGTGGAAATATTAGATGTAGGACATGTCCTTCGTCATGTGATATCCAAATAGAGCTGGATAATGAAGGTCTAGAGGCATTTTGTAAAATTAAAAATGTTATTTATTTAATTCATTGTGAAGAATGTAATCTTAACTGTATTGGTCAAACCTGCACAAATGCAAATATTAGAATTAATGGACATAGATCAGCAATAAATAATTTCAGAAACAACAATTCTCATGATTATGATCTTATTCATTTCCAGGAACACAGTTTCGAGAACACTATTGTTTGTATCCTTGAAAATAATATTATAGATCTTAATGAAAGACTTAATTTTGAAAATTTGTTCATTTGCAGCCTTAAAACTCTTTTCCCATATGGACTTAACAGCAAATTAAATGGTAAGGGATACAGTGAATTCAATAAAATTTGTATCTATAATAAATTCAATATTTTCAAAAATTTTCTAAACACAACTAATAATAAAAAATTTAGATTAAAAAGAGGTAAGGGTAAAGGTGGTAATTTTGCTATTATATTGGAGGAATTTCAGGAATTTTGTAATCTTGACCATAACTTGGATGATATTGATAAAATTAAAAAATATATTTTTAAACTTAGAAATAATAGACTTAAATGGTTCTTTAATAACAAATTTAATGAATTAAAATTTAGGAATGTCAACATTGAATATATTTTCTCTGATTTAAAGTTAACAAAAATGAAAGAAAGGAATTTTGTGTTATTAATTTTCTTGATCTCTTGTTTGAAGGATTAAAGTTACCTGGAATTTTACATGATAACAAAAAATATTTTCCTGTTAAAGATATTTCTGTAATTTCAACTGCATTTAAATTTTCAAGGACTCTTAAACAGCAAATTTGCAACCATAATTGTTTTTGCCAAAACTTAGATGAGATTAACAATACACATTGCTATTTTAATGATGAAGATTATAAATATTTTATGGATTAAGATAGGGGACATATTATCACAGGTAATTTAAATATTGTTAAATACAAATCTCTTGGAGATATTATGAAAAAGGGAACTAAATTTAGGCTTAGAAATAAAGTTGGTCCTATTAGGATTGTCAATTCCATTAATTGTGACTTAAATATTTTTATTGCAAATGTTGCCAGGAAATATCATTGGCCCATTGAAGGATTTGGAGAACAGAAACAGCGCATCTTAAAAGAGATAAAGAATAGAATTTATAAAAATAATAGTAGAAATATTAATAGAGGCATTTTCTTCAACAAGCATCTTAAGAAAGAAATTTAAAATTTAAAAAGTAAATTCATTATTACTACAGTTGATAAGGCAGGAAATAATTTTTGCATAATGTGTAAATTACACTTCAAGGAAATATAATTCAAACACTTAATGAATATAAATCAAATAAAACATATAAACTTATCAAATTTGGCAAAAAAGAACTTGATAAAAGAATTCTAGAACTAGCTAAAAAAATTAAAACCAGTAATTTTAATTATCCTTACCTTTTCCCCACTATAAAATTTCATAAAAATCCATTAAATTTCAGATTTGTCACTTGTGGCACTGGCTGCTATAATTTTCATTTTGGAAAATTATTCTTCAAATTTCTTAAAATTATTCTTAACAAAATAAAAGAAGGAGAGAACTTTATCATTGACAATGACACTAAAATTTTGAATTTTATGAATGAAAATAGAATTTATAATATTTATACATTTGATTTTGAAAATCTCTTTACTAGTCTCCCACGAAATAAATTAATTGAAGTTTGCTCAAATGTATATGATTTATACCTAAATACTGATTTAATTGATAAGTATAAATGGTTAGAAATTTGCAGAGCTAATATTTGTGAAAATTATTTATTTAATGGAATTAACTATTATAAACAAGTTCTTGGAATTCCTATGGGTTGTTGCTTCTCCAGTGCATTGGTCAATTTATTTCTTCATTCATTTGAGAGAGAATTAATTAAGAATGAACTTGTATTCGGATTCCGTTTAATTGATGACCTTTTATTGTTTAATTATGATAATGTTAATTCCATTTTTAACCGCTATCCAGAAGAGCTAAAATTAAATAAAACCAATAATGAATTAAACAAATGTAATTTTTTGTATCTGGAAATTAAAATTATAAATTCAGGAGTCTCGGTCGGATTTTATGATAAACGAAAATATTTTAAGTTCAAAGCTATGACACTCTGCCATTTTCATACATGTCTTCAATTTAAAATTTTAAAAAATTCTATATTTTCTCAAATTAATAGGATTAAAAATATTTGTAATAAACAATATACTTTTGTTAAGGCTTTAGATAATTTCAAAAATATATTAAAAGATAACGGATATCCTGGTTATTTCGCAAAAGTTAATAAATTATTAAAAAATAATTTTAAAAATTTCTGTTCTTCTGGAGAATAGTTCGAATTCTTCTACATAGATGGAGCTAGAGGCTTGCTTCTAGATGTTATTTGGCTATCTTTGTATAGAGCGTCTGTTTAGAAAGAGGGTGACTTTTTGCATTTTGGTTTCTGTCTCATTATTGTTTCTGTTGTAAAGGTATCTGTTAAGTTTTTTTCTTTTTCCTTGCATCCTATTTTCAGATGTTGGACAAAATTCTGGCCACATAAAGGAATATTTTTGACTTATGGTCATTCCTTTATTCAGAAAATTTTGTCCTGTTTTAGAACTACAATGGCGTGTGGCCTCTGTGGAAGAATCGCCATTTTAGTTCTTTTCCAATTTTCTTCCATTTTGCTTTTATTCTAATTGTATTTTTCTTTCTAATTTTCTTATTTGTGTTTTAATTATTCGATAATTTCTGTTTGTAAATACGTTTATTTCTATTTATAAAATTCTTGGCGTATTCTGATGATGAAATCACTTAATGCTGCTGCGTTAGCGCGCATAAAAGATGCATTGTTGTCATTTTTATTAATGTTTTATTGATGTTTACTTTTAATAATTTTTAACTTAATTTTTGAAGTTCTAATTTTGTTTCTTGTATTCTATCAGAAGCAGCTGCATATGCGCCTTTCTGTATAACGCAAAAGAATTTTAATTAATTTTTAATTTAATTTCTATTAATATTTAATTTAATTTTCGTTAAATTTTATTAATTATAACTGCTATCATTTATATATATCATATGTATATATATATATATATATATATATCACCTTTTTTTATTTCTTATTTACAGCCAAATGCCTATGAAAGAACATTTGCAGGTATTTTTACATATCAGCAGGTAAGAAATGTCATATATAAGCTGTTTATTTTTATCTAAATTGTCTAAATTATTCTGTTGAAAACTAAAACGTGAAAGAAACAGCAAAAGTCTTCATTGAAAACTATTTAATTTTCCTTCGTATGATATTTTATTATTATTTTTAGCTGTTTTACTTTAGAGGTTAGGTTGCGGCGACAGAAAGATATTTTTTCTGTTGAGAGATAAAACTGTATTTAAAAAGTAATTAATAATTTATGATAAGGTATACACAGGTGTTCACTCTAATGGTGACCAATAGCTAGTTTCTAACCCGTTAGAGATAGGCATATACTTCCAAGTGGAAAAATGTCTTAAATGACGTAAAGAATTATATTTTAAGTTGTTTGAGTCAATAAATGTAATGCTGAAAAATTTACAAAGTCTAAATTTTTATATTGTACCTTCCACCACCATCCTATAAACTTATTGATTAAAACATTTTTGGCGCATTGACATTTTAAATTAAAATGTACCACTCTTCTAAGACTTTTTTTTATTTAAAACCCACACCGGTCCGGCCTAACCGAAAGGGTGTAAGGACTTTAGAAGACCGGTGGGTAAATATAAAAGCAGCACAAAAATATCAATATGACATGACACACACACAAAATCATCACAAAAACAGCGCAGAACGTTACAAACACTGCAAAAAAGGGACAACAACAAAATAAAGTAACCTAAAATATACTCACAAAAGAAAAAGAAATTAAAAGTACGTTACTGAATCGATAAATAATAGAAAAAATTAATTTGAATTAAAAAGAAAAAAATAAAAGAAACAGAAAAGTAAAACAATAATAATAATGAAAACAATATACGTTTTTGCGCGCAAACGCAGCAGCAGAAAGTAATTGCTTCAACAAAATTTTTTTAAGATAACACAACAAAAACTATAGTATAAAATAGCAAAGATTCTCTAATAATTGAAACACTTAATAAAAATTAGAACGTCTCAAAATGGAGAAGAACTAGAATGGCGCACTCATCGGAGACCACGCGCCATTAGTAGTTCTAAATGGACAGATTTTCTGTAGAAAGGAATGACAAAAGTCAAAATTTAATCCTTTCTGTGGTCTGAACCTGTCCGGCTACCAAATAAAGAAAAATTTTCCAACAAATTCCCTAATCCAAAATCAATAGAGAGAAAAATGAAAGTATTCACCCTCTTTCAAAATCAAGCCAAGCAGAAATGGATGCTATATGATGAACAAAGCGATCGATAATCTAGAAGCTAGCCACTAGCTCCATCTATGAAGAAACATTCGAACTATTTCGCAATAGAACAAAAACTATTTTTAATTAAGTAATTAACTTTTAGGAAACTATATGGGTATCCATTGTCTTTTAACTTATTATTTAAATTACTTAAGGCTTTAACAAACGTATGGTGGTTATTGCAAATGTGTTTAATCGTCTTAATTTGAGAAAAAATAGAGTTTTTTATAACTTATATTGAATATTTGTCTGAACATTACAAAGTGAAATAGCCTTGAAATTAAATTCTTTCCTCTTATCGTAGATACCAACAGAAATATCATAATTCAGAATTTCAATTTCCAGATCCAAAAAAATACATTTGTTTGATTCATTATTAGTTTTATTTAATTTAAGCTCTTCTGGATAGCAGCTATAAAAGGAGTTAACATTATTATGATTAATGACTAAAAGGTCATCAATGAAACGAAAACCGTAAACAAGTTCATTTTTAATTAAATGCCTCTCAAATGAGTGGAGAAATAAATCGGCTAGTGCACTTGAAAAACAACAACCCATAGGAATACCAAGAACCTGCTTATAGTAGTTAATTCCAATAAAGAGATAATTTTCACAAATATTAACCCTGCACATTTCTAACCATTTATTTTTATCAATTAAATCAGTATTAAGGTATATATCAAATAAATTAGAGCACACTTCAATTAATTTATTGTGTGGGGGGAGGCTAGTAAAAAGATTTTCAAAATCAATTGTATGAATGCTACAAATTTTTTTATTTTCTTTGATAAAGTCCAAAATTTTAGTGTTATTGTCAATAATGAAGCTCTCTTCCTCTTTAATTTTGTTAAGAATAATTTTTAGAAATTTAAAGAAGACTTAACCAAAATAATTATTATAACTACCAGTGCTACAAGTACCAAATCTAAATTTTAAGGGATTTTTATGAAATTTAATAGTGAGGAAAAGGTAAGGATAATTTAAATTACTGGTTTTAATTTTAGTTTTTTTAGCAAGTGCTAACATTCTTTTATCAAGTTGTTTTTTGCCAAATTTGATTAATTCATACTCATTATTTGAATTATATTCATTAAGAATTATTTCCTTGAAGTGAAATTTACACATTATGCAAAAATTATTTCCTGCCTTATCAACTGTGGTAATAATAAATTTTCTTTTTAAGAATTCAATTTCTTTTTTAAGATGCTTGTTGAAGAAAATACCTCTATTAAAAGTTTTGCTTTTATTATTATGTAGTCTATTTTTTGTTTCCATCAAGATTCTCTGCTTCCATTCACCAAATCTTTCTATGGGCCAATGATATTTCCTGGCAATATTTGCAATAAAAATATCTAAGTCTCGATTAATGGAATTAATCTTCCCAATTTGACTAACTTTATTCCTTAACATAAATTTAGTTCCCTTTAACATAATATCTCTAAGAGATTTGGATTTTACAATATTCAAATTACCAGTGATAATATGCCCCCTATCTTTATCAATAAAGTCCTTATAATCTTCTTCAAAACAATAACAGTTTGTACTGTTAATATCATTAAAATTTTTACAAAAGAAATTATAGTTGCAAATTTGCCTTTTAAGAGTCCCTGAGAATTTAAACGCAGTTGATATAACAGAAATATCCTTAACAGGATTTTATTATTGTCATGTAAAATTTCAGGCAACTTTAATTCGTCAAACGAAATATCAAGAAAATTAATAACACAAAATTCTTTTTTCTCAATTTTGTTAATTTTAAAGAGAAGTCTATTATTAGTAATTCCTATTTTAAATTTTACCAGATCAAAGAAGACATATTTAATATTAAAGTTATTAAATTTTTAGTATTTTTCAGCATTCTAACAGTTTTAAAAAAACACGAATATTTTTTTGAATTTATCGAAAACAGTGACGAGTTTGGCAGATTGGTATAAAGTTTAAAGGAATTCTTTAATTTTTACTTTGGGACTTCAATTACTTTCCCCTCTTCATATAGATGGCGCTACGCTACCATTTTTGCATAGCTTCATTTTCGATTGCTGTGATTCTGAGATTTTTTTACTCTCTTCAACCTGTTTTTTGTCCTTTTTCAAAATTACTTTTTTATTTTAAAACATTTTAACTTTTTTCATCCTATTTTCACCATGGCTCATTGTCAAATGAGTTGAATTTAACGTCAAATTTTGAATTTGTCACACACAGTGTAAAAGCCTTTTATCGGCTAGGAAACTTATGCAATTTCATGTACAATAAAGCGCATATTAAGTAAGTGACCACAGATATAACAATATAATTAAAATAAAAGAGCAAAATCATGAGCGGAGATCCTATAAACGACGAATCTTCGGCATGAGTCGAAAACAAAACACTGCCATGCCTTTCTTTCAGGACTTGTAATGATTGACAGGACGATTCGACCAATGCTAAGCGCGCATCATCCTGCATGGTTCTACTCAAGTACAGTTTGTTTATATGCTTACCGGCATGAGAGTTCACCCAGGTCAAGCTAACCAACTGTCTGGAACTATAAATCTTTTCTTTAATTCTATTCACAAACTCTGATTTGGGCTCTGCACTCTTAATTGCTTCTATTGAGGACTGACTATCAGTACGGATATTCACAAGCTTATTATGCTGTAGAGCCCAGTCGGCAGTGAAGCCAATAGCAGTGAAGCCAACTCGGACTGAAAGACGGAATTTGTTGAATTCAGTTTGTATAAGAAGTCTTTATATTATTCGTTGTTTTTAAAGATGCACACGGCGAATCCGGTTTCATTATTGATTCTGGATTCGTCCGTGTTTACATCATAAGTATTATCATTTTTCTTACCAGCTCTATTATTTTTTTTTTGGATGGAATTTCAGAAGTCCTTATAAATTTGTCAATTTTATAAATATTAAGTAGAAGTCGAGCTTCGCTGGATCGCATCACCTAAATCTGGAACTCAACCTCTTCAGTCCTGAATTTTTTTAAAGTGAATAAAAAATTGATATTCATGTTCTGTTACCTTTATTAGGTCTGAATAATACCCAGAGAAAAAATTTGGTTGATCAAACAATTTTAAGACCCATAATTTTAAGGTACACATATGTGTACCTCAGGACTTAAATAAGTAAAAGTGTCATCTACAAATTTTTTTTAATTTTACAGGTTATTTAATAAATGCACTACTTTTTTTATTGTAAAATCTTATTAAATGAACAAAATAAAGAATTTATTATTTTATCAATTTATTAAATCTTAATTCGAATGAAATTTCAGGAAACAATTGTTTTTCAGTGTACATAATTAGATATTGTATTTTGTGCACTTGATTCTACTCCTCGATTTCCATCCCAGATACCTGTATTTTGATGTAAATTTGTCATCCATGTATTAAGGAACATGGCTGACATCATTGTCATCCATGTATTGATGTCATGCTATGGCATATCATGGCATGACATCTTTTAAAGGATAAGGGAAAACTTGTCTTGCTTGTTTTGGAGTGTTTTCACCTGTTGGTAATGATGAAATTTCTTGTCGTCTTTTAGGTATATTTTCATCATTTGATGTCCATTCTCCCATTGAAATGTTTTCATGCTAAAATAAATTTCTACTAACTCTTAGCCTTCCTTTCCTGCTGATGAAGGGAGTTCTCTCATATTTCAACAGTGCCTGACATCACATATTTTGCCTTCACCCTTGATTGTTCTGCTATTCATTTTTGCACCATTTTGTAATATATCGAGCAGTTGATAACTACTATTGACATTTTTTTGTCCATTTTGCACATGCTAAATAATTATCGTACAAAATAATGAATCACATCTCTAAATAGCACAAAATGCTCTACAAAATTCATACAATATTTTTAGGATGTTGTATGGCAATCAGCATATCATAGGGACATCATGGAAATATTGTAAAATATCTTCTGCTAATAGGGATATGTTTCCTTGTTTCGTTGACTATTTTAGGGTAATCAACCACAATGAATTCATTTTCAAATTCATCTTCATATTCTTCATTTATTCTAATTTAAAAATTTGATTCATCTTTTGAGAAACTATCATCTGAATGATTATCTCAAACAAGTAAAAAAATATTTTTTTTTCTAAAAGTTCAAAAGTCTCCTTTTAAGTTAATGTTAATAGAAAAATATAAATTATTAGTTTATGTACTTTCAAATGCTGTGTAGGGGATGACTGATTGAAATGAACTGACTAAAAGACAGCAATAAAACTAATTTTATTATTAAAATTAAAAATAAATATTTTTAAAATTATATTTCATTAAAGTATTAAGCATATGAATTATTCATTAGAAAAAAAGATGAACAATAAATTCTAGGACAGGAAGTGATAATATGAAAATAAGCGTTCAAAAGATAATCCTCACGCAGGAACACAAGCAGTCAAGAAATGGCCGCCGAAGTGCCTGAGGTGCACATATGTGTACCTTCATTCAATTTATATTTTTACAGATTCTATTATAGATAACTTACTATAATTTAATTATGACTTCAATCAAACATTAAAGACTTTATAAAAAATACGCAAGACTTTATTTTAATAATAAAGTATGAAAAAATGTCTTTACTTTTGCTCCGCTTTGTGTTCCGTAGTCGTGTATCATTAATTCACAGCGTTATATAAGAAAAAAATACCGTACTGTGCTGCCATTTAGTGATGAAAATTGAAAGCTACATTCATAGATGTTGCAATACATGACTTTTTTTGTTATAAATTTACTTTGGAGGCAAGAAAAACGAAAAAATTTCAGGTACACATATGTGTATCTCAGGACTGAAGAGGTTTTAAGGTACATAGCTCTGGCTACAATGTGAAGCGGGGGAATGCCAGTCAGGACATTCATGGCATTAGTGGATGTTGTTCTGTAAGCCTTAGTAAATTGCACTAAGAAGATTCTTTGAATGGAGTGTAGACGCTTGGTTTGGGTCGTGTTTAAGGACCCTCCCCAAATTCCTGCCCCATAAATAAGGGCTTTCTCTATGACTGTATCATACCAATATTTAATTAAATTTTTGTCTACACAATTTATCTCTATAATTTGGTTAAAATTTTTAGTTAAAATAAAAGCCTTATTATGTAAGTTTAAAATATGGGGGGGTCCAACTTATCGTCAAAATCCCCTAATATTTAATAGTGGTAGCCTTTTCAATGGTTTTATTATTTAAATAAAAACTAGGGGTCTTTTTAGAGTAGTAGATTGTCCCGACCCCGGTCCGCAGGTAATTTGCGCCCTGTATTTCATGGCCCGGCATTTCTCTGGGAACAGTTCAAGTTTAAGGCTTGATAGTTTTTCGGATATCCTTGTCAAAAAGTCATTAGTCTTATTCTCTAAAATTTCTCTTGTCCTGCCCCAGGTAATAAGCGCCAGGTCACCTGCAAAGGCTTGAATATATCCGTTTTCACTTTTGATCATGTGAACTTCATTGATATAAAAATTCCAGATGGCGAGGTAAATAACTGAACCTTGGGGGCATCCCTTACAACAGAGATTTTCTAATTTTAAAACCTCGTTCACATATGAAACTGTGCGGTCCTTGAGATAAGAAAGTATAAAATTTTTATAAAACTTGGGGACCCCGTAATTCTCAAAAATGGTAAATAACACAGACCAGTCTGTATTATCAAATGCTGGGTCGAAGGAAACCAGGGCAGTGTGCTCCTGTGTTCTGTGAAGCTTAATGATATTTATTAGATCATTAATGGCGATTTCGCAGCGTCTTCCCTCTCCAAAACCATATTGTTTATGATTAATAATATTATTTTCCCTCGACCAGCATTGAAATCTATTTAAGAAGAGTCTCTCCATTATTTTTTCAATTGTTGGGAGAAGACAGACTGGTTGGTAAGAAGAACATACGCCAGGGTCATTTCCATACTTCAACAGGAAGAAAGCCCTGGAATTTCTTAAGCATACTGGAAAATAATTAAATTTAAAACAAGTGTTATAAAAACATTCAATAAAAAGTTCTTTATTAAACTCAGAAATATAAGTCCAGATCTGGTAATCTATTTGATACAGGCCCGGAGCCTTGCCTTTCTCTAAATTTTTGAAAACCACCTCAACTTCTTTAATTTTTAGAAGAGTAACTTCTTCAATAATTGGATTGTAAATAGTATTAAAATCAATAAAGAAAAATTGGTCCATCATGAATTTCATTTTTTCTGTAATTGTACTATTGGTATTGTTATCTAAAATTATTTCTGGATCTCCTTTAAATTTTATTTTGTCTAATACCAATTTAAACAAAAAAACGAATTTTTCATTATAGTTTTTGCAATATTCTTCCCAGACGTTTCTTTTCGTTTCCAAAAGAAGTTTTCTAAAACAAGCTCTTTCTTTTTTATAAGCAAGATCCGCGGCCTGGAAGATTTCTTGAGCTGTGTCAACATTCCTTTTGACGCGGTTAAATTTTTTATAGAGTTCACCTATTCTATTTCTAAGCACACTGAATTCTTTAGTCCAAAAACGAAACTTTACAGGGATTCTTTGTGGTTTCTTCCTAATACTTTTAAAAGCGCATGCTGGAACTATTTCAACAAATTTATTAACGAATTTATTAAGTTCAATTGTTTTCTTTTAAGACTAAACTTGAACGAGTCATGAGGCTTTCAATTTCATTATTTAGATCCAATCAACGGAAACCTCGAGCAAGAGCTGCCTTTTTATTCTCGCATCTTTCACGAGGCGACCATTGAAATGATTTAAAATCATCTGAAATAGTGATATTCGAAGCTTAATGACTTGGGAAACTTCAGTCGCTCATGAAAGGATTTTTTGTCGGTTTAAAATGTGAGTGTGTCTAAATTACTTTACTAAATATGGCTAATATGCCCGGGGTATTGTATAAAAATTTAGACCTCGTAATTTCTTCAGCAGTACATTTACGGTATAAACATGTTTACTCAAACAATATAAAATATAATTTTTTTCTTCGTTCAAAGAATTTTTCTAATTGGGAGTGTATGCGCATCTCTAACAGTTAAGAAATTTTATATAAGACCTCAAGTAGAGTGGACATCCTGTATAATTGGATTTGCTTACAAAATTGAATTGAATGCATTTTATTACATAACTTGGAGTATTTAGTTTGAACTGTGTTGATTTTTACATATTCAGAAAAAGAAATATTTGCCTGTTTCTTTCATATCTCATGAAAGAAATATGAAATGCCATTCATGGCTGAGAAATTGACTTTAGAACCAAAGAAAAAATTTTGTTTCTTGTTATTTTATTAAATAGAACACATATTTCACAGGATTATCAAAACAGAGAAGAGTTATAATGTACTTTGATGTTTTTCCCAAATGAATTTCATACTACAGTGTAATATGATGCACATTTGTATCAATAATATTTTTCCGTATTTTAAATTATTTCTGTTTAATTTTGCTATAAATTAACAAAATAAATTTTCATGTTTTATTTTAAAATGGAGTAGAACAGTTCTTTTACGAAAATATTTCATTTAAGCAAATACATTTTTGTACTGAATTAAATTTAATTACAATTCAAATCAAAATAAAGTTTTATATTAATTTCCCCATATTGTTTACACTCATTTACATCGATGCACACAACTGTAGTTGTGTAAGATTCAAAGATATATCTACCGCAATGCTTTATTAATCTTAATAGCATTCAACTGGACTTTTTATGTCAGCTGCCCTATATATCTGGCTGCAAAATTATGAAAGAAAAATTATACTATGATTCTCATATGCGCAGTTAAAAGTTATTTCCTATAAATACTCATATTTAATCGAATATTGAAATTGTTGGTTTTGAATTTTAATATAATGCTTCAATGGCATAATGTCACATATTCTGTTAGTTTCTTATAATTTGGTTGAAAACTCTGCATGTTATGCGATAAATTTGATATTTTTAAAGAAAGCCTTTATACGTGCTGTTTTTACGGAAATGCGCGTAAGTATTGCTCTTAGTAGACAAAACTATTGATGAAGTTGCAAATAATTATCAGCTTTCTGTGAAACGGGAAGTACCCAAATCATTTTCTTTGTTATTACTTTCTGTCCGGTGCCAAAATGCTCTCCTGGCCGAATTTTCATTGAGAAATAGGAGTTGAGAATATTTTAAGTCCTGGGATTCTCCACAATTACATGCGAACCTGCACTCTAATACTTTAAGATTGAGACGGGTCTCCTAGGTATTGAATGAATGAAAATGTGAACCATTGTATCCATATTATCTCCAATTTTTGCTTATCTTCCGAATTATGCTTTACTTTTGACCACAGGTGTATGTTTGTAAAGGAACAGACTGGTCATAGTTTTTAGTCGAAAATGTTTGTAATTCAACATGCAATATCAAACCAAATATAGGAGCTAACAAAGCAATCCAATATTAGATGCAGATGCTTTGAGAATTCAGGAAAATTCAAATTTAAGTTCGAGAGCGCTTTTAATGGCTATTAACATTACAAAACTAATAAGTCAAAAAATAGTCATACTTGTTAAGAAGCGTATCATTCGAATGTCATAGTGTTCAAAAGACGAGAAACTCAGAGATAATAACCCAATAATTTGAAATTCATTTTTTAACAGTCTCTATTAGAATATAAAATGTTTTAAAAGAATATTTATTTCTTTTCTTCTGAAGAAGACAACTAATTTCCGAAGCGAAATTAATTTTTAAATGTATTGAAATGAAGATGAAACAGCAAAATTTTTTCACACGATAAGCCACTAACGATCATATAATTATGTAAAAAAAGTATTATTGTTGACTTTTTCTGAGAAATGATTCAACCTCTATTTTAAGAATTCTTATGAGTCTTTAATTTAACAGTCTTAAGAGTCTTTAATTCTTAAGAATCTTTAAGAGATTAAAGTTAATAAGGTCACAAAATTAACGATTCAAATTTTTTATTAAAATATATGGTTCGACTCTTTTAAAAATATATTTTCGGCTGAATGTTTTGATAAGTTCAATTTAAAGAATATATTTTGGAATGAAATATTTCATTTAAAAATTAACTATTTTCGTGTTAAAAATTTGGTAAAATCTGTTCACAAATCTTTCAATCGAAAACTATTTTTAAAACACAATGAAGGATTTTTTACAATTGATAAGGATCAAAAGACTGAGACAGAAAAACAAACTCAACAACATAACCTTCGAAAAGTCTGAACTCACATGATTCGTCTTTGTACTTTAGGTAACTTGAACGTGAATTAATTTTCTTTACTATTTAAAAACGACTGATTTTATTTCAACATGTATTTAATAAGTGTCAATGCTTTTATTTAACATTTTTATCGAACAGGGAAAACGACAAGTTCACAGAAGAGCATAAAAGAAAAATAATTCTATACACGGTCACTCATTGTGTTTTTTATTTTACAGAAAGTCTGTGCTGTTGGAAGTAAAAAAGGGGAGTGTTCCAGAATTAAAAAGCTTATAGTAAGATTTCTCTTATATATATATATATATATATATATATATATATATATATATATATATATATATATATATATATATATATATATATATATATTGTAGAATTTTTGTTAATCGTGTTGTGTCCATTTCCTAATTACTTCATCTGAAATATTACTTCTTTAAGTTAAGTATTTAATTTGATTAAAAAACTAATTTCTTAATTGGTTTTTGTATTTGTTTCTGTTTTTGTTTATGTTTGTATATATATATATATATATATATATATATATATATATATATATATAT
>BGPR01002874.1:56826-71474 GCA_013235015.1 Araneus ventricosus | reverse complement strand
TATATATATATATATATATATATATATATATATATATATATATATATATATACTAGCTGTACGAGTACGGAGTTGCCTGTGGCATAATGAAGAATCAACGAATTATAAAAAGCCCCCTTACATAAAATAAAGTTTTAAAATATAAGTATAATTAATGATTTCGCCCGCTAATTTCTCTTCACAGCAATGAGTGTTAGTAAGATTAGAAAAAAGCAACAATGAAATTATAAAGTTTATGCGGAAGATGCTATTAGAATTTAAACTAAGTAAAAAAAATCCAGATTTTCGGTACAACCAGTTTGTTTGCACGCTAAAATGGAGTAATACTTTAGTTAGGCTGGCATAATACAATCTTCGGATCTTGTTTCAAATAGTTAATGGGCGACATTAGATATTTTGAATTAAAGCCATACAAAGAAATTATTTAAAATTAAAGTTGCATTACCAATTAAACCATTATTTAAAAAAAAAAATTTAGGATATATAAGAAGTATTCCCATTAACCACGTAGAATGTTAAAGAATTAAAGCCGAATGAAATTTTGAATGATTTCAAATGGATCATTGCACCTTGAAAGATACAGGGTGTCCAGAAAAGGACTCCCTGATTTCAAAATTAAATATCTCGAAAACAAAGATCGATAGAGGAATGCAGTAAACGGTATGTTTATTGTGAAAGCTGTAAGAATTTTATACAGCAGTTTGAAATAATAGTTACAAAAGCTGCTAACAGATGGCGCTGTACGCTGTACAGCTCATATCAGCATACATAAATGAAATAATCGTATGAAAACATTCTTTGCAAAAAATCACATCACAATGTTTTCAAAATGTTCACCATTGGCATAACAGAGATGGCGCAAACGAAGAATGAAATTTGCCATCACATTTCGTACTGTCTCATCTGAAATGGATTCACATGCCACACAGATCGCCGATTCAAGCTCGTCCAGCGTGGCGGGATGCTTCGGGTAGACAATGTCTTTCAATGTGCCCCGCAAAAAATAGTCACAGGGAGTCAAATCCGGCGAATATGGAGGCCAATCCATGCCTGCACCAGTAAATTTGGGATATTCCAAAGCAATGACTCGATTCCCGAAGTATTCATCAAGAAAGCGAAACACTTGTTCGGTACGATGTGGTCGGGCTCCATCTTGCATAAACCATTCAGTACGTGGTCGATCCTCTAACACTTGCTGTGTGGCGACAAATTGTTCCAAAATTGCAACGTAACGTTCACTAGTGACCGTTTCTCGAATGAAAAAAGGGCCAATAATGCCTCTGCTGCATACTGCAGCCCACACAGTAACTTTAGGAGAATACAGGGGTTTCGCTTCACACCAATATGGATTTTCGGAACCCCAAAATCGCCAGTTCTGTTTATTCACGATTCCATTCAGGTGGAAGTGTGCTTCATCTGTAAACCAGATGCAGCCAACATCAAATCCTTCACTATCAATCATTGTGAGCATCTGATTAGCAAAGTCAACCCTTTGTTGCACAGCTCGTACGGATATGGCCTGGTGAGTTTGAATTTTGAATGGAAACATGTGTAGGTTCTTTCTCAGTATTTTCTGCGTGCTGGAACGCTTCAAACCAGTCTCAGATGCAATTCTACGGACGGATGACATTGGATTTTGCTGAATAATTCCAGAAACTGTGGCGACATTGTCAGGAGCAACTGCAGTTTGCTGGCGGCCAACATTCCCCACTAGATCATCAGATACGCTGTCTGTTCGTTGAAATTTGGCGAAGAGCGTACGAATGGTTTTCGCATCGGGTCCTTTTGGAACATTAAATCGTGCTTGAAAACTGCGCCTTGTTGTCGTAGGACTCTCTTTCAACCTGTGATACTCTAGCACCAGAAAAACGCGTTGTTCAATGGAGTACATGGTTTTAATCTCTTCCTTCGGTACACTAACCTCCTTTCACGCTTCAATAGTGGAACTGATCGCTCTGGTCTTCCGATCACTATTTATACTAGGCATTACGTATGGCGATTACAGCGCCATCTATTTGCAGCTTTTGTAACTGTTATTTCAAACTGCTGTATAAAATTCTTACAGCTTTCACAATAAACATACCGTTTACTGCATTCCTCTATCGATCTTTGTTTTCGAGATATTTAATTTTGAAATCAGGGAGTCCTTTTCTGGACACCCTGAAAAAGCAAACATTATTTCTTTGATATTCGTCTAAGGACTGGATGGACATACATCCACATAAGTGCAACGCTGGAACTTATTTCTGCTTCTTCCAGTACAGCCTTCCCTTGTTCTCGACGTTTCCATATCTTTTTCCATTGTTCCAAATGTAATACTTGGGTACTTCATTGTGCATTAGGGTGCGTGCAAATTCATCTTGGTGCAGAGTCTGAAGAAAGATATGAGTGTTGCGTCCTCAGGCGCTGGGGCTTCTTAAGCAGCATTTTCTATCGTGAAGTAGACTCTGACCATTTTCCAGGTGGACGCTTAGATGAATCACGGTGGGGTGTCGCTCGTGAATCAGGAAGTTGAGTAAGCTGTAAGTGCAATATTTTTAGTTTCTCATGGATCTGCCGAAAACGTGAGAAAAATCACCGAAAAACACATAAGAAACGAAATAAAAAATTTCCTAGATTGAATTTTAAAATTCGGGCATTGAGTTACTATTATGACTACGTGTGTGCCAAATTTCAATGTTGTAAGTGCAATATTTTTTTGTCTAAACATCGTACACACAAACATTGCCTTTTATCTATAATAGAAAAGCCCTGAGATGTCTCTAACGCTGGGCGGAGCTTAATATAACCCCGCCCTTTTGTCTGCGTCATTAATGAACGAGCCAATTGGATTATTGTACAATTTATTATATTGTTGTTTCATCAATGTTAAGTTTCATTAATGAAACCTGAATGAAACAACAATGTTGCAATACACAGAACAAATTTAAACACACAGTTATCGATCATATATAGTATTGTAGATTATAGTAAATATCTATAAAAGAAAAGCCATTCTATAATAGAAATAGTTTCTATTATAGAATGGACAATTTTACACCATATATAAAAAGCAAGATATATGGTTGGCAAGCTAAAAGCCTGTCTTAGACGGGCACAAATCTTCTAGCACGTATAGATTAATATACACAATATCTCAGAGAGCTTGTTTTATAGATTCCACAAAATTTTGGTGAAATAAAAGAAGTTTGAAACTGAATCGCACTGTTTTGTTTACTTTGGAAAGTGAACTACCATAGATGTTGCTAAATAGTATAATAAATAAGGCTTTTCTACGGAACCACAGAAGTGGAATATTTATATAGATTTCTCAAAATATAAATTCTAAGAGTAAATTTATCCATTGAAGAAATTTTTAATCAATCGCTCATTTTCATTTGCTTTGAAGACGATCTTGTTCATTGGGATTAAGTGTTAATTGCATCATATTTGAATTTCATCTCCTTTAATTTTAATCTACATCTTGCTTTTTCATAAGAATTTTTTAAAATTTTATTTAATTGGAAAATAAACAGAATACTAAAATATTACTTTTCGTAATAGTTGATTACTATTCAAAATATATTTGTCTATCTTATTAAATCTAGGTACATGAACTTGAAATTATGTTTCATCACATATATAGTCTTTTTATTAAAAGTAAGAATATTTTTGACAAGGTGCAAGCTATGAAAAACCTTTTTGAAAGTGTAGAGATTAGATGAACTTTTATCAAGAGCTTTTAAAGAACAAATCAAATCTTCGTTCCTTCCTTTTCTTCTGAATAATTGCCACCATTGATAAAATTCTAACATAATTCACAAATAAAATTTCCTTTAACTCCTCAAAAACGTGTTTAATAATCTTGAAACTAACTGCAGGAATTTAGTTATCCAAATCATTATTTTTACACCACATATATATTAATTGAATTAAATCTTTTTAATAGGTAATGTTACTTTTTTTTCTTACAGAACTGTCATTTCGGATTTTTGGATCAACTAAATCAACATGGTAAATGCGAAATAGATGCTTGAGAATTTCGAAATGCCTTCAACTCATGATGAAAAATATTCTCAACTTTTTTCATCCAATAAATGATTGTCTATGAAATGCCTTTTTATTTCATGAAAATTCGTAGAATATACGTCAGAATAAAAGCGGCAATGTATTTACTAAGACAGTAACTGAAAATATAATTGATGAAATGTATGTACAATATAAATGCTCTAAATAATGGAAAATATTTTGGAAGTTACGTTTACTGAAAGCCTTTGAAGTTATATCTTAAATAAATAGTAGAAAAACGTCGAGGTCATGAAACTAATTTAATTAACAAGTCTAGAGATCATAAGGCAAAATAAATAAATAAATAAATATGAAGATTTTTTTTCTCGGACTGAAATTATACCTAAAGTAAGTACTTTAATCCTAAAAAATATCGATTCGATATTCACTTTCAGATGTAGAAACAGAATTGCAGTAAAGCACCGTTTATACGTCTTTCAAGGTACTGGTGTGAAACAACGCAATAAATGAAAAGACATATAATCGAAATGAATTACAATGCATAAGAATAAATTGGAACCGTGATGAAACGACGTATAAATGAGAAATGTGTAAACGGTGCTTTAATGTATTTCCAAATTCCACCGTCACAAAACCGTCATAAAAATAAAGGATAATGTGTTTTGTTACAGTATCTTGTGTTCAGCGTGCTGTAATTTCTAAAGTATGATTTTTTTTTAAAATTCTGATTTATCTACACTTTTTTTCTTATTCTGAACTTTAATAGATAATAATGCTACTGTGTATAAAATATTTATCTTCCAATTTATTTGACAATTTTGAATTATATATATATAATTTGATTTTTATTTGATTTTATTTTTATAAAGAGTAAAGTTTCAGTTTTAAGCTTTTTAAATTTCCTTTATATTTCATACTAGCCGCCTACGGCGACCAGCTGGTTCGCTAAAAATTTGAAGTACCATAATTAAATCCCTCAGCTAAAAATAATTTACATATTAAATCTAATTAAAACTCAAAATAACTAAATGAAATTTTTTTGTAAAAAAAAGAATTGATTGCATTTTATGAAACACAAAAATAAATTCATGATAACCATTTGAATCTAGTCAATAAAAGCAACCATTTATATATTAAAAAATATTGAATAGAAATGCATGCAGAAAACCCAAATATTGAATAATTATTCTGTGCATAACAAAACAACAAACACTCACTAAGAAATTGAATATGTATAACCTATAAAAACACAAATTATCAAACAATAGCAAATGATAAAAAATGAACTAAAACACGTATATGGTTTGGATAATAGTTATTCTCTCCACCCAAAGTAACTTCATATCTGTTAGGTATTAAAACACAAAAAATCTATATCATTCTCGGTGCAAAACAAAATATATATTCTAGGATAATTACTACTCTCTGTGTTTAAAAAAATTTATACATCCGTGCATAAAAAAAATTAAGCACCTATAAAACATGCATACATCTGATTAGTCATTATCTCTGAGGAATAAAACATGAAAAGTAAACTTTAGTTACATAGGATTTCTTTTACGTCATTTCTTTCCCTCTTTTTATCCTTATATTTCACATAAATTTTCTGTTCAAATTATCTGTGTATTCTCACTCTGAAGCTGTTTTTAGCTTTCACTCATTTTTAAGGGTGATATTACATTAAAACAGGCATATTCTGGATATTTGCAAATTTTCATGCCGATTAGTTGATTTTTGACCCTATCTAAAAATTTTAAATATTTATTTCAATGAAAATAGTCTAAAAATCTTCACACCTTCTAGACATTCATTTTCGTATGCCTCTTATATGGGTGCATCACCTATTTTATAAGTAAGGTACTCAATGTCAGGGATTTCTTGCCATATTACTTTGTAACAAAGAAGCAAGTTTGAGGTTTTTCCCCCTTTTTATTCTTATTTCACATAAATCTATCACATATGGGTGCATCATCTATTTTATTAGTAAGGTACTCAATCACAGGGATTTCTTGCCACATTACTTTGTAACGCAGAAGCAAGTTTGAGGTTTTTTCCCCTTTTTATTCTTATTTCACATAAATCTTAAATCTTTCTGTTCAAATTAATTGTGTAAACTCACTGTTATGCTGTTTTTTGTTTCGCTTTCATTCATCCTTTAAGGGTGATATTACTTGAAAACAGTCATATTCTGGATATTTGCAAATTTTCATGCCGATATGTTGATTTTTGACCCTATCTAAAAATTTTAAATATTTATTTCAATGAAAATAGTCTAAAACGCTTCACACCTTCTAGACATTCATTTTCGTATGCCTCTTATATGGGTGCATCATCTATTTTATTAGTAAGGTACTCAATCACAGGGATTTCTTGCCACATTACTTTGTAACGCAGAAGCAAGTTTGAGGTTTTCCCCCCTTTTTATACTTATTTCACATAAATCTTAAATTTTTCTGTTCAAATTAATTGTGTAAACTCACTCGTATGCTGTTTTTCCCTAGTGCAAATGAAGGTGCAGTCTCGCACAATATTCCACTAACAGTTTTTAAATCATCAAAACTCACTGCATCAGATTTACGTAACAACAACATTCGAAAGTAGTATCTATCAGTATCCCATACACTAACAACTGGCATTCTTCCAATTAAATTATGTTTATTTCTTCCTCCTCAAAAACGTAATAATATGGAATGATAAAACTGTCAAAAACATAGGAGCATTATATCTGCAGTCATCTAAATTTAGTTGTTACATAAAGACCATTTTTACATTCAGTGCAAAACAAAATTTAAACGCTGCAATAATTACTACACTCTGGGTATAAAACATGCATACATCTGATTAATCATTCTCTCTGTGGAATAAAACATGCAAATAAACTTGAAAAATATACATTACCTTTCAATAGCTACAGTATAACATTAAAATATTGGCTAAAACTGCCTAACAGCAGTAAAGCACCTGCAATGAATGAGGAATGTAGCAAGTATGCATCCTAAACTTCGGGTTAATGTCTACTTATTCAATAATTCTCATGTCTTAAATGAAAATCGACTATGTTTGGAAATATATCCTATAATCTGAAATATTTATTCCAAGCTAAAATTGTAACCATCTTAAGATTAATTAAGTAAATCATATAGCATAACAACTATGAAAACATGGAACATATGATTGAATAATTGTCATTGTCAGTGCAAAACAAAATTTACACGCAACAATAGTTACTACTCTCTGTGTATAGAACATGCATACATCTGATTAATAATTCCCTCTGCGGAATAAAACATGCAAAGTAAACTTAAAAAACACACGTTACCTTTCAATAGCTACAGTATAACATTCAAATATTGGCTAGAATGTTTTTACATTATAGTTTTAAACACTAAGAAACACATACACACAAATGTTCAAAAATCCTTCAACTATAAAACACATACACACTAAGAAATTTAGTATCTATAAACGTTCAAAAATTGCATTTAATAGCTTTTTCCCCTTTATATTCTTATTTCACATAAATCTTAAATTTTTCTGTTCAAATTAACTGTGTAAACTCACTCGGATGCTGTTTTTCGCTTGTGCATATGAAGGTGCAGTCTCGTACAATATTCCAATAACAGTTTTTAAATCATCAAAACCCACTGCACCAGATTTATCTAACAACATTCGAAGGTAGTATCTAACAGTATCCCATAACATTATAGTTTTAAACACTAAGAAACACATAGAGACAAAGGTTGTAAAATCTTTCAACTATTAAACACACACACTAAGAATAGTCCGGGCAACGAAGGAAAAATAGGGGGAAAAATGGTGTAGTTTTGAAATTTGGCACAGTTGTAGGGATTAGTGCCCTAACCCCCATACTAACAGTCCCCGCCGCCGGGGCTCCCGCGGGGGGGCCCGCCCCCCGCCGTCTTAAAGGGGCTTTTTCAGTGTTTCTTAAATATTTCGAAAACTATGGGTTATAGAGAAAAAATCTCAATTACAAAAATAAACTAAATTCAATTCCCTACAAGAAAAGACCTACATCTTTATTTTAGCATCAATAGTTAAGAAGATATAGGGAGTTGAAAAAGTGAGAATTTTTGAAATTCCTTATTGTAATGGTAAAATCAATAAAAAATGCCGAAGTAACAACCTTCAGAAACACCTCATGCCTATATAATAATTTTATAAAGGTAGTATTGTATGTGTTGAGAATAGTGGTGGCGTCGGGGCGGGGGGCACAAATATATTTGATGAACAGTCGTGATCCCTTCCTCCCCTCAATCCGTTTCTCTCCATAAGATCAATTCTAGTAGAGTCAACGAAGGAAAAATAGAAAAATAAATGGTGTAGTTTTGAACTTTGGCACAGTTGTAGGGAATAGTGCCCTAAACAACATATTAAAAGTCCCTGACGGTGGGGGTTACGCCGGGGGTACAGGGGTTTAAAGGGGGCGTTTTCAGTTTTTCTGAAATATCTCGAAAACTATGGGTTCTAGCAAAAAATACTCAATTACAAAATCAAACTACATTAAATTTCCTACCAAAACAGTCCTTCATTTTTCTTAGGATGAATGGCCTAGAATATATAGAGAATTACAATAAGTGGTTGAAAAAGCTAGCTTCACATTTAAGAAAGAAAGTTTTTATTTCGTTGTGACTATCTATTATAACATTATATCTATATTTATAATATTATATATATATATAGTGCCATACCTACATAAAATATGCATAAGCACTTTTGACACTTGTTCGTAATTAAATTTCATTCGATTCTTCTACTGCTCGATCGAGTTCGAACTCCCTCTTCTAGAGGTGCACCATTAGTACAAGAATACCATGACAGCACATAAGCACTTACTTTTAAATCAAATTCAAGTTGGGATGAACGCAAACAGGGGTAGAACTTGATGTTAAGACTGTCCATCTAAACAGCTATTTTCCAGTCTCTTGTAATTGATTGAGGTCTCTGTATTTTTTCCTGCACGCTAAATTCAATTGAGCGATTTCTGGACTCCAAAGGAGCGAACGTAAAATTCGCCTTTCGATCTTTTAGTACCGAAAAAAACGCTCTTTAAAACACTTTCTTAGCCATAGAACCTGTTTCGACTGCGGCACCCACCAGAAAACGGATAACAGAATCTGAATTCTACGCTGATCGTTTTCCGGAGTGTTTTATAATTACGGCTTTGCTCACTAGGATATTCGAAAAAATCATTGGTTAAAAATCATCACGTGCCGATTTAGCGTCTTTTCCTTATCTGTGTTTACACACAAGTTGGAGTACCATTTTTTTATTTTTTTAGGAAGCGCTATCAAAGGCGTTAGGAGAGTTAAGAAGATTTGCTTTACGGTGAGTTCCATTTCCAAATTCACTTTATCGTATTTCAAAATCAGTATTAAGTATTTTTATACGAGATTGATATTATATTTATTTACATTCTGCAAAATCTTTGTTAAATGACCTGCCATTCTGAACATATCCATGACGTATGTTATAATTGAATGCAAATTTGAAAATTCCTGAGACATTAAAATAATAAGAGATATCTTCATCCCTGAATATATTGTTTATGACACTATTTTTAGAAAGGGTATATATCATTAAAGATTATCCATTAGGAGGAAGTGCAGGAAGAAATTTAAAATAATGAGTAATTTCATCACTATCGTATTAATCACACTTATTTTTATTTTTTAATTTATGAGGTGTATGTAAATTTGGTATCAGCTGTGAATGCATGTAAGCAGTAATAGATAAAAGAATTTTAAAGCAAAACTTGTGTCCCCAATTAAAAAAACTGATGATGAAATAAGGAAATTTATAGTGTTTGATAATTTTTCATTATTTTAGCATTTGGACATAGTTTAATAATTAAGTATCTACAGTTTCATAAAATATTTTTTTTGATTTATGTGTTTTATTTTATTTGGATAAAATGTCAGCCTCCTCATAATAACTTTAGGTAATAATAAGTTTTTGAAGTACAACAGGGAGAAAAAAAAAATTGCAAAATTTGGTGCCTGTCCACAACAAAATGCTTGTGTTTGTCAGACTATTCTAATTAAAATTTAGTTATTTCAAATTATATCTAATACATATAATATAATTAACATTATATCTATGCACATTCTGCAAAACTTTTGTTAAATGAGGTGATTCCCCTTTTTTGCTCGACTTAAAATATTGAAAATTATCTTTATCGAATATATTAATCACATTTATTTTTATTTATATCACTTATATATTATATTTTTTATGTATACATTCTTAGAATGTTAATGAAATTTCTTAATCAATCTGGATTTCTTCTTATATAGATTTACTTTCCATTGAGATTATTTAAATTCATGTTTTGTCTCCTATTGATATACAAGTTACCCTAACTGATCAAACCATTTAAAGCATAAAACTAGTTTTATTTTTTATTAATTGTGCACTGGAAGGATGAGTGTTTTAGTTTAATTGATCCACTGTAGAATGATATTTGGGAGGGTGCAGTAGATTATTTTGGGTACAATTAGCTTTTTCCATTTCTCTCGCATCTTCATACTTCCCGATAAAACTTCCTCTACATGTTAAGACGCTCAGTGCTGTGGGAATTAAATATCTTAAGAATGATGATTTTTTCCCAAATTTTTGATTTTAGGTTATGCTATTTAATCGACACTGACATCTATAAAATCTTCCTTGGTATACTTGCTTCAAATGCTACAAAGTTGTTGCAGATGGATTCTCTGAAAATAGATGGTGACTAGACAAACAAATTGATTTTTCATTGCAGAGTAGTAATGAATTTTCTTTAGAGGATTATACAATACATAACTTCTTTTACTAAATATCATGGTTTTCCTTAGAAATATAACTGTGTTTATGTCAACTAATTAAAATTATCATATGTTTAGGAAAATCCATCTATTTAATATAGCACATATGCTTTGCAACTTATATAAAATTACACACAATTTTTTTTATGAATAATTTATTTCTCTCATTCATAAGAGTTAACTTTGCTTTAGTTTAAAATTTTGCATGTCATTGCTTGGTTACTAACTAAAGGATCTTACAGTAACTTTTATATAACAGTTATTTTAATTACATTTGGAAGGTTATAATTGAGGTCATACTTCATAGTTTAATTGCTTTAATACCTCTGTTTTTTGTCTAAGGTTTACACACACATTATTAAGCTCTGTTATAGGGATGGCTACTGTTTGTAATGGACTTGAAAATATTTGTTTATTTTTTTTATCTTTTTTTAGAAAATTGATTGCTAATTATGCAGAGTTGTTCCCAGTAACTGGCAGAAAGAAAAAAATTACATTTTGTTATTCTATCTTAATTTTAAGAGATTTTATAAATTTTAAACACACACACTTCCAGAATATTCAAAATAATTTTTCAAACTCAATAATCATTGTTGCATTGAGGCTGTACTTACACAGCAGCAAAACATTGCGACTGTTCCCCAAATATCACTTTCATTTACTATAGTTATGCATCCTTACAATAGTTGTACCAAACAAAGTCACAAAACGTTTTCTAGGGTCCGTGATATACTTCAAAACAAAAAGCTAAATATTATATAAAATTTGCAGACTGTGTGGAAACAAATGGATGTGTCTCATCACCCAAAAAAGCCAATAGCGCTATCAATAGAATGGTGTGGGGTATGTGTCAAGACCTAATTCCATAATTTGTTCAAAAAGTTTATTCAAAACCTTTTTCTTTACTGTTCTGTAATGTAAGAATAATTAAACCATTAGTTTATGCATACATTTACAAGAACATTTTTAACTAAATGTTTATATGAAACCAGTGGCGAATCCAGGATTTGGGTTGGGGGAGATGAGGTATAAAAGTTTTGTATCGTCGTGACGAATGTCCAAATCTTACATGGCTTATGTAAAAAACCAAAACTAACTTTACAGACTTTACTCGCCTAACAATAAGAATCTTACAGAACACGGCAATACTTTCGATAATTTAACAAAAAGCACAATGAAATAAACTAGAAAAACGTGCTTTGACCATGTCCAGTGCAAATATGAGTGGAATGACTAAAGTGAAAACTTTCAAGCCTGTCAAAAACCAGGAAGAAATTTTTTCACTTTCTTTAAAGGAGATTAAGAAAAAAAAAAAAGAGAGCTGTAGTGATTTTAGATTAAAATAAAAAGGAATTCTGGGGTCCCACCAGCTCCTGAGGGGGGGGGGGACCTGCGGCCTGATAACCACCCCCTATGGATTGCCACTGATGGAAACAAAAAACCAATTGTTTTAAAAAAATCTGTGCAGAGCTATGTCTTTCACTATGTTGCAGAAAAATTTTCTCTAATTAAATAATTTATTTGCAGGTTTCGGAGATTAAAGAAACTGTTAGGTAATCAAGGAATAGCAAAAGAAATTTACTGAGAGAGTAGCTATCTTTCTTATCTTATTTGATTACCAAATTAGAGATTTTTTTTTTGGGTGGGGGGGGGGGTAACTTTATGTGTTTATTTGTGATTTTTTACAAGTCAGTTTTTTATGTGTGTAATGTATTTCAATAAATGTAGACACTTTAATTGAAATTTTTAATATAAGATTTACAGATAAATATGTGTAATATATATTTTTTATAAATGTCAAATTTTGGCAGGGTGTGTGTGATCAGAGAGGTTTTAAAGTAACATCTTTTTTACTTATTTATGTTTTACCTTTATTTAAAACTGCCTTTACACCGATGTATTTATACACTCTAGTTAGTTACATTTTGCTTCCATGTAAATATAGTATAATTTAAATTTAAAGAGTGTAACACATTTCAATATATTCTTTCTCTTCAAATTTATTTTAAGCTTTTAATCCATGTGCAGTTCTGATTTCTAAATTGGGTACTCATTATAATGAGTTTTATTCTGTAATTTATCATCAGTTCGATTCTTTTTCAGTAAGCATTTTCATCTTGGTTGTTATTGTAGAGAGTGTACTACAGTGAATTTATGTAAAATGTATTTTTATGTTGTAATAAAGTATAAAAAAAATACTGTGTTGCTGTTATTTGTTACTTGAGTTATTATCTATAAATTAGTATCTTATATGCAGTATTTGTAATAATAAATGAATAAAAAAAAACTTATATTCATTTATAAAAGCATAAGTTTTGATTCGACAATTAATTTCGTATGATTTGTTAAAGAATAAAGATTTAGATAATATTTTGGCAGTTTCTCTTGTTTAAATCTTTTGCAAAATATATATTATTAGGTAGTATAATTATACTATTTTTTATATTTATGCTCAACATCTTATTCTGGTACTCATGAAAGAAAAGAGCACTAATTAGTTATTATTGAAGTTTTGAGGCAAAGATCATTATAACCTTTATGATAATATAACTTAGCGGATTGCAAAAGAGAGTTTTACATGTTTAAATTTTATGCAAGTTTTAGGAAACAAAGTATTTTGTTTAAAATTCCAGTATATTTTACATACAAGAAATGTAATATACTGTTTCAATAGATTTTTAGGGATGCTTCATTCCATTTTTTAAAAAATAAATTTCATAAATATATATATATTCATTTTTAAATAACTGAAAAGGTTTTAATAATGTATATTGTACTACGCAATACAGTGATTTTGAGTTGGGAGAAGGCCAGGAAATTAATATAATTAAGTTCTTAAATCAGGGAAATATTTTTACATGGTTTCTGTAGCCACAATCCCCTAGGTATTTATATTTCTTAAGCTGATTCAGTCTGTCACAGACTTTACTAGTCAGTGCAAACTCAGCCTTATAATTTAATATTTTTAAAATTATGAATTTGTAAAGAATAAGAAAACTTCTGCAAATAACTTGGTGTATTTAGATGTTCTTAAAAGATAATGGAAAATAAAGCTGCAGATATTAGAACATATGAGAAAAATATGTATTTAGAGAAATGCAATCTAGGTAAGCATTAAAAAAAAAAAAAAAACAGATATTGGTCAAGTTTAATGAATTTTAGTAAAAATTGCTAAATAACTGCAAATTGAATTGAAGACAAAATATCAAATTTTAAATTACAGGATATTTAAGAAGAAAAAAAAAAAAAGAATTTCCTGCATATTTTATTAAATTAAATTGAAGAAGAAATGCAGTTTTTTTTTTATCAAAATCTGCAAGAATATTTGAGGAAAAATATAATAAGAAATTTTTTGTCGATTACATTGAAGAAAAAACTGCAGATTTTTTGTCTTAAAAAAATCTCAGAAATCTTATAAAACTCAAAAAAAAAATTCTATGATTTTTTTTTTGCTGGATTATTAAAATTATTTATTATAAACTGTGCTATATAGCTTTACAAGTTGTTTCCATTATATAGAAATCTTGTTGCACTGTGCAGAATAATGCAGATATTAAGAAGCACCCCCCCCCCCCCAATTGTTTCTTACTAGTTTTTAAAATAGCAGAAGTGATGAAACTAGGGTAAAGACCGTTTATTGTTGGTTAAAAAAGATTTACAAGGATAAAATAATAAGCGGATTTTACTACCTCATAAGTGATATTTATTCATAATGCTTTATAAGGTACTAAATCACTAGTCTCAATATTGCTTTAAAAATGTTATCTTTTAAACGTCCAAATGTTGAATAATTAATTAATCAAACTGATACGTAACTGG